>JAYESA010000010.1:190872861-191142861 GCA_036927795.1 Iris macrosiphon
ATTTAGCATAACGTAATTTAGTAAATTATTACCAAACATAAAAAAATTAGGTCTCAATTCACCTCTTCTATCGTCATATCTTCAAGTGCATTCCATAGGGCGGCCAATGTGTATGGACGTTTAGCATCTTCCTTAGTTGGCTTCCATCTGCACATTCTAGGAAGGTACTCGTCATACCCTCGGTTAAGTTTAGCCCGCTTCAGGGTTGGAAAGTGCTCGTATATCCATGCCTTCACGTAACCAAGTTGAAAAAAATTATTCAAAAAATTTACAACAAAATTTTCTATTATGTATACAAGTTGACAAAGATATATCTTTACATAGAATAGAGTCTGGCATCCGGATATTATCTTGGAACCGACGCGGGATACCGCACCAAGCTTGCAGTAAATGTATGCTAGTATACCACTTCCCCAAGATATTTCTTCCACTGTGTCTATGTCGTCAAAATTCAAGAGATATTTAGCATGTATCGATGTTCCAGACTTATCCGAAATGCCGACAACCCCTAAAATGAACTGCATATATCCACGGGCCACATTATCGCTATTATCCGCTTCGGGGTCCGGATCATCGAATGTCTCCTCCAAATATTTTAAAGGAAGTCCGTATGACTTCTTGAAGTCTTGAAGGATTGTAAAACTCGTCGCATCAACTCCCAGACAGCCTGATACATAATTCACGATATGGTCGTAAAAGTTAATGCTCGATTCGTCAAAAGTGTGATTCATCATGACTCGACCATCAACCCTAAGTCCCAATATATGATGGACATCATCCAGGGTAATCGTTAACTCCCCTTTTGGGAGATAAAAAATGTTGGTTTCTGGATGCCATTGTTCTACAAATGCTGATATGAGTGCATTGTCCACCATCATATATGAGTAGTTACCCAAATTTTGTAAACCGGTGGGATTGATTTTAGCCTTGACGTCGTCTCCGAAAAATTCAAACCCCCATGTATTGCACTTTTTGCCATGGTTGATCACCGTTAACATACGAGAAATCTCCTAAAAAATAAACAATTGGATGAACTTAGAACTATATATAAAATGTAGTTATCTATAAATCATTGGATGAACTTAGAACTTAGAACTATATATAAAATTATCATAACGTAATATACTTACCAGATTGTTCCATATTTGGTATGCAATATGGTTCTCGATCGACGGCAACATAGAGCAACCGTTTGGACGAGTCTCGACTGGACTATCTGGCTGCTGAGAAGGTCATGAACCATCAGTAGGCCAAGTTTCGAGGGTTGGTGGCCGAGTCTCGACTGGACTATCGTCTTCTTATGATACCTTCATCCTCAAGGCCCTTCTGAGGGTAGTGACTATAAGACAAAGAAGATATATATTTTAACATCCCAAAATTAATTGAACATTCAGGACTGCAGTAATTTCTACAGTACTATACGTATATAGGACTGTTGAAATTTCTACAGTCCTCTATACATAAAGGACTGCAGATATTTCAACAGTCCACAATGTATATAGGACTGTAGAAATGTCTACAGTCCGGCATGTTTCTGTCCTGAACGTTTGAGGAATTTCGAACTTGTATACCCTAAAATTGGGTTCGAGACTCCAGAAATACGTCGAAACTACATCCAAAACCTATTTTAGCTTATTTCACTATAATTTTAAGCGTCTAACGAAGATTGGAAAGAAATTTTTTGAATTTTTTTTGAAATACAATAAAAAATAAAAAATTTTGAGAAGGACAAGGAGGAGGAATAATTGTACCTTGATTCTTTTGAGAGTTTGAGAGCCATCGATTAATGGTTGGAATTTGAGGAGATGGAGATTGTAAAATTTTAGGTTTCAAATGGAATGAGTGGAGGAGGAGGGCTCAGGCCAAGGTTGGGTGGTGGTGGAGGTTTGGGGGGTAAGGTTGGGCTAGTATGAGTAATATTTGGACTAGTATGAGTAAACTTCATTTATTAATGGACAAATTCCAATACTGGGCTAGCTCCAAGTATATTTTGTAGTGCCTTTATCACAAGCCTAAAAGATCTTAACAAAATTTCATTAGGATCAAAAAATCTTACTTTATTATTATTATTATTATTATTATTATTATTTATTTTTATTTATTTTTTCTTTTTTTAGACAACATTTATAATTGGACAAGGGTTATATCTTCGTGTTCGAAGTTTTAGTAACTAAAATTATACATGTAGATATTTTTTTTTATTGGACAACATGTCAAGTTATTGTCAAAATTGTTACAACTGATCCCTCGTGGCTTCATATGTATTGGTATGTACCTCTTCGAGAATGTTTCCTTCTCGTGTGGGTGGGTGGGGGTGGGTGGACGGGGCGGGTTGGGCCTTCTTTGGCTACATCCCATTAGCGTACACTCAAGACATGAGGTAAAAAAAATGATGACTTTACTGAGAAGAGTCGAACATGTTCCTTTCAATATAAAATTTTGTGTATTTGAAATTAAATTTAAGTCAAATTATTATATGTTTATAATTAATGGGTTGATATTGGATTTTGTATCCATAGATGATTTATGTTGTCACAGTCAATGTTGTCGGAATGTCCAATTCATAAGATTCTATGTATTATACCTAAATGATAATTATATAATCCATAGTTATATTATTGATATATTTTTTTGAACAATATTTTGATAAGTGAGGATTGTTGTAATCAGGAGAGCAATTATTTGAACACTCCATGACTAATTTTTAAATATAGACATAATTTTCAGCTATAGACAAAGTAAGCAATATAATATTAGTTATTTTTGTATCTTTGGCACTTCTTGATAATATAATTTTTAAAATTATTTCTCATTTATATTATATAATAATATTTTTATTAGCTTTATGATTTCTCATTGCATATACCCTATTCTTAGCTTATAGCCATCTTATATCCCTCTTATTTTTTATTTGCAACCCTTTATCTTTGGCTTTTGATAAGGGCACTGCACATTTTACTCGGGGCTAGCCCATTGAAAAATAAGAAAAAATTACAAATTTGCCATCATGAAAGTTACTCGGGGCTAGCCCACTGTTATAATCAGGACTGTCAAAATTTTGGCAGTCCTACCACTTGGAAGGACTGTCAAAATTTTGACAGTCCTACAAATTGTTAGGACTGTCATAATTTTGACAGTCCTACAAATTGTTAGGACTGTCATAATTTTGACAGTCCCACAAGCTATGTGGACTGTCAAAATTTTGACAGTCCTAATTTTAACCCACTGAAAATTTTATATAAAACTAGGACTGTCAGGATTTTGACAGTCCCACAAACAATGAGGACTGTCAAAATTTTGACAGTCCTCATTTTAATTGTCAGAATTTTTTTTAAGTTTATTTCTATTTAGTTAGTTTTGGATTTTGATTTTTTTTTATTTAGTTTAACATCCAAAATAAAATATGTTATCATTGAACAAAATAAAATAAAAATAAAAAATCTACCGTACGAATATTACGTCTGCCGTCGATCAGACTTCAAACGGCCATAACTATTTGTTTTCAAATCGTTTTTCGTCACACAATAGGTATATTTGTATGTTTTCGACGAGAGTAACACAATTCGTGTAGAGAGAATTTTCATCCGAAGTAAGACGTACATATTACGGGCAAAAATATAAAATATAAAACTTTAAAGTATCATAACTTTTGACTGGGAGATCGAAACAAGCTCCAGTTTGAGCCAAAATGACCGTATGAAAAAGTACTTCGGGATAAACTGTTTCACCGTTTGACGGACTTTCCAAATTTTTAGAATCGCAAAAAAACGATGTTTCGACCTCCAAATTTTATTTTTTGTAATTTTTTTTTTTTTTACAAAATTTTTAATGTACCATTAATAAATTTACTATTTTAAATAACAGAATACTTTAAATTATTTTAAGGATAGAAATTTCAAGGATATTTTGAAATTGGCCCCCCCAACAATTAACAAAAATAAATTAACAAAAAAAAAAATTTTAGGACTGTCAAAATTTTGACAGTCCTACCAATTTGTAGGACTGTCAAAATTTTGACAGTCCTAAAAATTTAACATATATTTTTAGGACTGTCAAAATTTTGACAGTCCTTACAATTGGTAGGACTGTCAAAATTTTGACAGTCCTAAAAATATATGTTGAATTTTTAGGACTGTCAAAATTTTGACAGTACTTTCAATTGGTAGGACTGTCAAAATTTTGACAGTCCTAAAAATTTAACATACATTTTTAGGACAGTCCTTAAATTTTTAGGACTGTTGAAATGCCTACAGTCCTATATAAATTTAGGACTGTAGAAAATTCTACAGTCCTTAATATACATAGGACTGTCGATTTTCCTACAGTCCTAAATCTATATAGGACTGTAGGAAAATCTACAGTCCCGTCCGATACTGCTCGACGTTGTCGACGATTCTCGACATTTTATGCCCTAAAATCGTGTTCGATTCTCTACATTGTCGACTTTGGGAGCCATCGACAAGGAGGACGAAGTCTCGGAGAGTTGGAGAGCTCCGCCGGCGGGAGGGGGGGGGGGCTCCGGTGGGGCGGGGAGGGTTTGGGAGAAGGGTTTGGGAAAGTGGGCTAGCCTCAAGTAAAATAATGGGCTAGTGTGAGTAAACTTTGCTCAATCCTGGGTAGCCCCAATCCTGGGCTAGTCCCAAGTAATATGTGCAGTGCCCTTATCAAAAGCCTTATCTTTTTATGATTCGGCGGAAACAACTAATATAGCATTATATGTGCAATTAATCAATATTTCTCTAAATTCAAAGTAGAAACGTGGCAGTCTCCTAGTGGTGGTATAAAGCTGTTCTATGTTCGACGCAGATCCCAGTGCCGCATCAAAATGACAGAACGATTAATAAAAAAATAAAAAAATTAATGAGCTTTTCTGAGAAGAAGAAGGAACGAAGAAAGAAGAAATTAGGGTTTCGGTGGCCATTTATCGGGTCTGATTCGGGTCGGGCGGCGATGGGAACCGGGAGCAGCAAGGGTGCCGCCGCCGCCGCCGCCGCCGCCTCCAATCCATCCTTGTCGGCCGGTGGTGGTCGGAGGAGGTCGACAGGAGCTAGGATTCTGAACGCGGCTTGCTTTGGAATCGTTCCTTCTTCTCTCTGTCACGATGAGGCTCAGGTGATTTGATCCATTTGTTACTCATGAAACTGTTGTTGTCGTCTTAAAGTTGGCATTTTACGTCTCCACAGAGTCAAAGTTGATAAATTTTTTTTTAGCTTAGTTCTTGAATATTATGGATTAATCTTGCACGAATTATTCATGAATAGATGCAAATATCGCAATTTAAACTTCCCAATTCATTTGTTAGTTTTTGGTAAAATCGGCATTTTCCGCAAATTTTTTGAGCTCAAGTGAATATTTTGGTTTAAATCACTTTAGCAACAGAATGTTTCTTTGGTAAAAAAAGCATTTTTCTCAACTTCCTGTTTTTCTGAGTTGAAAACTTTTGAGACTATTGTGATGAGTGTTTCTTTGATGTGAAGAAATTTGGCCTTTTGAGGTGATTGTGTTTAAGGAAAATTATTTAGATCATGTATTTTAATTGTTGGCTTCAGAGAGATGACGGAACCGGAAGAACAAACGGCAAAACTGGTAGTGATAGGTTGGAGTCTACATCTACAAGAACCAATAATGAGGGACGCAGGAAGAATAGCCACTATCGGCAGACGAAAATTCGTTCACTAACTCGGCCTAACATCGAACACAGCGAGTGCCATCAAGATAGCACGTCACAACCTGAATTAGGTGCCATCAGCAGCTCTGCTGTCGTTGTTGATCAATCGTCGAATCATTCCGGTAGGTCACATTCTCGTTTCAATTTCATTCCTGATAGTATTGGGTTCAGGTTGGGCAGAACAATCAGTTTGGGGTCATCTAGAGGCTGCTCTTTCTTCTCGGACAGTATCTCAAGCCCGAACAATGAGGAGGGTTATATTGTTGGCAATGGTAATTCTGCAGATAACCAAAGTGAAACTCCAGAAACTGTCAACATGGGAACTAGTACTTCCTTCATAGATAATGCAAGTCAGGAATCGAATATTGATAGTTATTCTCATAGAAATCATACCGGATTCGACAATGCTGACGTGAGGCGATCTAATAGGCGGTTGGGACCCCAGGAGGCTTTGGAAGGCAGTGTCCGGTTTAGCCGAACACTTAGTGTGGGGCGACTTCGCGATAGAGTTCTTCGTAGGACATCATCTAATTCTGCTGGATTGTATGGCTCTTCAATCTTAGATGACACGGCCATAGCATATAGTGGGCAGTCTAATGAAAGACGAGCGGTAGGTGCCAGACGAAGAGTGCCATCTTCTGACAGGAATGATGAAATTTGGCAAGATTTTTCAACCACCCATCCTTACAGGATAGGTAGTTTATCCGAAGACAGCTATGACAATGATCTTGAAAATCCACATTGGAGAAATGGAAGTAATCCTGATTCATTGGAGCACAGTTCAGCTTTCTTTGAAAGAAGAAGGAGAATAAGGTCTCAGGTATTGCAAACTGTAAATGATTTGTTTTTTTCCCCATTGTTTACATATGTAATATTTCATAGACGTCACAAATTAGCAGGTTCGTGCACTTCAGAGACTGGGTAGCAGATTTGAGAATCTATCAGGACATGACAGATCATGTATTTTGTCTGGCCAACACCGCTCAGGTCGATGCACATGTAGAACAACTAACCGAGCTGTCAATCCGAATGATGACACAGGCACTAGGGCCAGTATATCAAGAATCGTTATGTTAGCAGAAGCACTGTTTGAGGTAACACAGTTCTTTCCGAGACCTTATTAGACAGTATTTCCTGTTTATCTTCCATTGCATAGATTGGGTAAGTTCATACCTTTATATCCATTTCATCTAGGTTTTGGATGAAATCCATCAACAATCTGTAGCTTTGTCATCTCGTCCATCTTTTTCTTCAATTGGGTCTGTTCCTGCGCCAAAGGAAGTTGTAGACTGCATGCCACTGAAAGTGTACATGAAGCCACAAAAACATCATAATGAGGAAGCTGCACAGTAAGTACTCTCCCCTCGCATGAATCACTTTCTGATATAGTGATATCTATTCACCTTTGCATAGACATCTTCTCAAAATTGGTGGAGGTGATTACAGAATATTGGTCATCACTTCAAAATTTAGAGTTTCAAATTGTTTTGAGGTGGTTGTCATCTCATCTGTTGATACACCATTTATATTCACATGATTGAAGAAAAAGGCATATTGACCTAATTCCTGTAAAAGAGATTAGGAAGGGTAGCATGTTATGCTGCAAAAGGGGTTTTCAAGCTTGGGTTCTCCCATATCCTGGTTCTGTTTTCTTTACTTTCCCTCTCATCCTGTCAAACCAAACACAAACTTAATAAGCGAGGTCTAATCTTTTTTGATTTTTTTTAGCTCTAATGCTGTCTAATAAGATCAGACTAATGAAAATCTTGCTCACATTTCAAACCTATACTTAAGATTTAAATAAGACATATTCCAAAGTTTTTCGATATTGCTTCAGTATTCAGTGCCATATAAAAGTTTAATTAGAATAATATAAAATATATAACCCTCCACCCTTATCGCAACACTTCGATTTCTGGTACAGAGACGAGAACTTTTACATGGTATTAATGGTATTAGAGCCAGGATCAAATTTTATCTAGCATGCAATTTAAGCTAATTTTGTAAAAATTATACCACTCGTGAAACCATTTCTCATACCATAAGGTGGCATTCAATCTGTGCAGGTGTAGTAGATAATATAAAATCTCTCTCTTTCTCTCTCTCCCCCTCTCTCTCAAACCTTATCACAAGTAGGGACTTTAGTTGTTATAAAATGCTTGAATTATTGGTTAATCAGGTGTCTCATATATATATATATATATATATATATATATATATATATATATATATATATATATATAACACCATGCAAGTAGGAGCGGCGGCGACGGTTCCATCTGGCGAATTAGGGTTTAATGGCCAGGCATGGGATCCCGGTGAGGGGAGGGAGGGAAATAGCGAAGCACCAAATAAGGCAGAACTACTAGCCAACGCGGAAGTAGGGGGTTGGACGACGGTAGAGCGGCGGCGTGGGAACTCAGAAGGATGCCGGGAGCTGGGTAGCGGACGTAAGCCATGGGCGAGAGACAGTGGGAAGTCATCCTCGAGGGAGTGGGCGGGACAATGGACAAGGCTAAGGTAGCAGATCCGACCGTCCAGAGGTGGGTATTGACGCTCGAGGCAGAGTTCAGATGCGATATACTATCCCACGTACCCACATATGTGGTAAGGATCTAACATCTTCAGGGATCCAAAGTCAAGGGAAGGAACCGTCCTTGTCAGGGCTCGTCAGGGAGAGAAATAAGTTCATGGACAGAGATATGCATGCCAGGGACATCGCAATCCAACTCTATAATGCATTACGTGGAGCCGAAGTCCATCAACAACCTGAGGAGTGTAGTCAAGTTCACAGAGGAAGATTTGGACGAGACGGCGGAATATTGGAGAAATACCTTAATCATGTACGTGTTGGGGGATAAACCATTTTATGGCTATATTAGGGCGGGCTTTCGTCCCCCGTGAATGGAGATCGCGAGGAAGCATGCAAATCTTCTCTTGTGACAACGGGTTCTTTTTTGTCCGATTCGGATTACAAGAGAATGCAGAGCGTATATTGCAGGGGGGACCATGGACCTTTGACGAACGACTGATTATTCCAAATGAATGGCACTTTGAGGCGAGATGCGAGAGGGACCTTCTCCATATGGTACCTATTTGGATTCGACTATTTGATCTTCCTATCCATTACTAGAGCACATCAATACTAATGAAATTGGTTAGTCTTATTGGTAATCCAATTAAGTTGGATGACGCAACAACCATGAAAGCTAGACTGACGTATGCACGGGTGTTTGTTGAAATCGAGACTAGTACCGAGTTACCACAAGTTTTAGAGTTCGAGGTACCGTCAGGGGAGATCCTTTCAAAAGTGGTGGACTATGAATGAGTATCCACGATGTCATCGGTGTAGTTGCTTTGGACACGTGACACGGTCATGTCCGATAGTGATAGATGAAGGAGCCAAAGAACCAGATGTCAACTTGCATACAAGCATGCAACAAGAGAGGATACATGAAGACACTACCCTATGGAGGAAGATGGCGCTGACAATCATGTAGAGACAGGAACGGAGTTGGCAGCAGTGGTGGCTACCCCAAAGAGGATAGCGGCGAACAAGATATAAGCTGTTCAGAGCATCATAGTCAAACGGGGATTGACAAGCATATCAGAGGAGCCTACCACAAAGGAGAAGGTATCGGGAGCCTTAGTTCCTTATATGGAGCCATCATCGATGCTTATAAGAAGCAAGTTTAATAAAGTAGCGCAACAGGAAATATGGTTCTAAACGGCGGTAGGCGGCTGCGCGGCGGATAGAATCCACCTACCGTCTAGACGCCGCCTAGGCGGTTGATACATTTTGGATTTTTTTACTATTTTACCACAATTTTTTTGCATTATATATATATATATATATATATATATATATATATATATATATGATGTTTTATGCATAACTATATTGTAGAACAAATATTTATTAAGTTTTAGCCTTGTAAAAGTGAACCATAGGGCCATAAATCTTACAAAATTATTTGGCCAAAATATCTTGTTAGGTATTACTCCGCCTAGGCGTCCACCTACGCTGCCAAAGCTCCGTTAGCTGCCCACTCCACCACATACCGAAAAGCAGTGCGGAGAGAGACTGCCTACCGCCTAGACGTCGCCTAGACGGTTGAGGCGACTGCCATTTAGAACACTGACAGAGAAACTATCTAGTAATTTCATCAATAATTCTCGTAAAAAGAGAAGCGCGGACATGAGGCAGAACAATGAGAGCTCCAGGGACATGCGGCTAGGGGTGAGCATTCGGTTAATTCGGTTCCAACCTAACCGAATAACCAAAAATCGAATTGGACCGAAAACGAATAAGAAAAACCGAGACCGAACCGAAATGGCCCATAACCGAACCAAACCGAATTAAATCGTTTCGATTTTCGGTTTATTTGCATTTTTTTTGTTTATATATATATATATATATATATATATATATATATATATATAGTAACTAAATTTTCTTATTCGGTTTTGGACCGAAACCGAAACCCAAAACCGAAAAAAAATTTAGTATTTTCAAAACCGAAACCGAATGGGATTTTTTTAAACCGAACCGAATCTCTTATTCGGTTCGGTTTTCGGTCCAAAACCGAATAATGCTCACCCCTACATACGACCTTCGACGACGACGGATAGAACTCTGTGCATGGACAATCCTCAGTGGGGAATTCTATTACGTAACAACATAGAAGATCGCGAGACGGGTGTTGGGGAGGATCATGGCTTACAGATCGAACTCACCACGGACGGTACCTGATGGTGAGTTTGAGCGATAATCAGGGTCAACCCAATAGTCATTAGTGTTGGTTCTGACCTGGAATATGCACGGTGTCAAGTTATTGGGTCGGTAGCAAGAGATCAAAGAGGTGACTGAAAAATCACAAAGCACTATTGTTGTTCTGTTGGAGACAAAAATTAAATCGGAAAAGAAGCTTTCTAGAAGGACATCCAACTTATGGGCAGAAGTTCATATAACCTGAACCAGTGTACGATGGCGAGAATATGGTTGTTGTGGGATAGTGGGATAGTAGGACTTGGTCCACTAATATTGTACATCAGTCAGATCAACTTATAGTTGGAGTTTTTACTAACAAAAGGGGATTCAAATTCGTCTTCGGGGCTATATACGGGCACAATAACAGATGAAAACATGATGTTATGTGGCATGAGATTATCCACCTTAGCGTTATGGCTGACACCCAACTCCAAATGCCTCTACTGCTGAGCGGGGATATCAATGCGATGCTGTATAGCCAGTAGAAGTTAGAGGGACGCCGCGTTCCATACTGTATTCTAACTGTTTTCCAATGTTGCCTAATGCAAAGCCAGTATAAAATGTCTCGAACGAATTGGGCATGTGTGGACTTGGAACAATAAAGCTGTTCGGAATAGGATTGGTTGCCAACTCGACTGAGACTCTCGGGAACAGTAGGTGGTTTTCGGCATTCCCGCCGGCAACGACGGAAGGTATTGCACCATCAACGAGCGATCATTTGCTCATTGTCGTGCGGATTACGAAGACACTGATCCATCGATCAATGTCGTTCAGGTACAACAATGCCTGGACAATCCTTCCCGGCTACAAGGAGGCGACGACACTCGGCTTACAACAGGTCGTTCATGGGAAGCGAAAACTGTCATCACTAGTAGAAATTTAGCTGGCTCAACGAGGCAAATGTTTGTGGCTGAAGGAGGGAGACCGCTACTCAAAATTCTTTTATGATACTATTCGGACCAAGCAACACAAAAATAATATAAGCAAGCTTATTGAGCCTGATGGTAGAGAGGTATCGGCCCCTGAGGACATCCATAGGAAAGCTCTGGAGTACTGCACGAACCTATATAATCAAGATCATTATTTACAATAGTTCTGGTGATGATATGCAAAAAGCTAGTAACTCCAGAAGGCAATCATATGCTACTCCCACCTCTTCCATGGAAGAAGTGGAAGAGATAGTGAAGAAGGCTGACCCGAACATGACTCCTGGATCGGATGACTTCAACATTAAGTTTTATAAAACTTATTGGGATGATATTAAGCATTCGATTCTCTCTATTGTACATGATTTTTTCCACAAGGGGAGACTTCTACGACAACTCAACTACACGTTTGTTACACTTATACCGAAAAAGGAGGGAGCGACACCTTTGGTAGATTTTCGTCCATATCATGGGTTCTTCCACAAGAATCGTGGCTTGCGGCAAGGAGATCCATTGTCTCCATATCTTTTTACATTTGTAATGGAATATTTTTCTTGTCTGATGGATGCTGCAGTGCACAAGAGAATCATCACTCCACTGTATAAACATGTTTTTTCCATCGTCTTATCTTATATATGCTGATGATTTGTTAGTTTTTCTGGTTCCATCCAATAGAGGATTGAATGTGATGGTTTAAATCATGGCAGAGTTTGGTCGTCTATCGTGACTACAACTTAATCGAGAGAAAATGTATATTTTAACTCTCACAGTCAGAATCAATAGAAACTTGAAGAGATTCTTCAAATCGATAGAGGATGCCCACTAGTAAAATATTTGGGACTGCGCTATTAGTCAACTATGCTAGAGCTCAGGAGTGTCATAGTTTTGTAGAATATGTGCAGAGGCATTGAAGGTTGGCAAGCGCAAAACTTGTCATTTGGAGGACGAATATAGCTGGTTTGATCGGTTGTCTTTGCTATATCTATATTTTGGCTTTAAACCATTATGCTACCATCTGCCACTATACATAAGGTAGAGAAGTTATGTGCTGACTTTGTCTGGAGAGGAGGTATCCATGCGATTGCTTGGTCGGAGCTATGCATGCCAAAGGACGAAGGTGGAGTGGGTCTTCAATCGTTATTTACTCTCCATGAAATAACGGAGTTGAGAATTGAAAGGTGTTAGAAGGGCAAACATTATGGGCTACTTGGATGCGTAATAGGTACTTAAAGAAGGCGAACTTCTGGACTCAACAATTGAATAATAACTACTTCGTGTCTTAGAAATTAACGCTACGTTCCATTAGCACAATGCAGCGGCTTATCTCGCGGGTAATTGGCAGCGGTCGCAATACCACTTATGGCTCGATCCATGGCTAGATCACCAAAGTTTGGTGGAGAGGATTGGTTGGCATCAATTCACTACGATAGGAAGAGATGAACCGGTTGGCTGTCTTATTTACAACGGAGTATGGCATTTAACCGACCACCTGGTGGGAAGGCAATTGGCTGCGAAAACTGGAAGGGTTCCAATAGAGACAAGTAGGGAGGATGATACCTGGGTGTTGGATGACTCCCCATCAGGAGGGTTCGAGTTTCAAACAATATACAATAAAATTCGCATTATTCATCCTCATATGCAGTATGTTGAGTTCACATGGGTGAAAGAATTAGCTAATAAAATGCAACTGAATATGTACAAAGCTTTGAGGGCCCGGTTACTAACTATGGATAGGATATCTAGGTTTGGGATACAGATACAAGGGCAGAGATGCATATTATACCAGTAAGCTAATGAGAATTTCATTCATTTATTCTTCCAATGCGAGTTTACATGGGCTATTTGGAGTACACAAAGTAAGCATCTTAGTTATCGCCTGTGGGGACTAGAGAACTGCCAAGTCTACTGCTGTCTATATCCAATCAACGACGAAGAGGATCCAGGTGGTTTCGGACTGCTCGAATAAGAGTGTTTGCGGCGGTCTGACATATATGGAGAGAGCGAAATAGGCACATATTTGAAGGGCTACATACAACTAGGGAGAGAATCCTGTATAACATAGAATATGATGTAAATTGCATGATTTAAAAGCTGAGATGGAGATGTAATATATATATATATATATATATATATATACACACACACACACACAAACAGAAATGCTCAAAAACCAGCCGGGTGGTTGCATATTATGGAACCTACATATGTTAAAATCGTTGGATTTGGATTGCAAGGCTGGGATTATACCTGTATATTTTAAGTAGATAATCTCAGCTTTGCAATCCAAATCCAACGTTTTAACATAAGTTGGTTCCATAATATAAAAACACCTCGGCTTGTTTTAGAGCGCGCGCACACACGCACACACACACACACACACACACACACACACACACACATATATATATATATATATATATATATATATATTCTTGGTTTTTTGGGTGTCTAATGTGTGCGTGTCAACAAGCATGGGACTAAATGGTCAAGTCGTTGAGACTTAAAGATTGTGGAAACCAGGTAGGAGGTTTGAATCCCTCTAGGACGTGATATGCGCTTAAATATTGAAGATGGGTGAATCGAGATATTCAGGTAGTTGCTGACTGAGATCCATACTTGGATGAGCATTGTGGTGCTGACGGTCAAGTTTGATCTCAACATGCGACAATGATCTATCCAAGAGGCAGATTGGAAAATGATGCAACAAAAGCAAGAATTGAGGAACAATGTGCAGAGAAACACAATTTGGGGAGATATGTAATAAAAGACCATAGCATATGATAGATAGTAGATGTAGACTTTCCATAATTGGATTTGGAAGGAATAATCCACTTCCTCGTGGGATCGAACATACTCAGCCAAGATGCGCTATGTTTTCACATGCCGACTACAAGAACCAGGAGACTATATATATATATATATATATATATATATATATATATATATATATATGAAATGACAAGTCTATGTCTTCTATCACACATACGCGCTGGCATGCATGTTTCTTGAGCTTTAGGTGATGCTCCACCCAAAGGGTCAAAGGGTCTATGAGAAGTGCAGTGAGCTTATTTAACGAACGATGAGATTGCAACATATAGGAAATAGATTCTACAAAAGCTAAGCAAGAATTGGGAGTAAATAAGAATTGTCTTGACTCAATATTCAATTGCTTTGATGTAGATCTTTATAAGATCATATATATAGGATTCATTTATCCTGAAAAGCGTGCAATGCTCCTTACGTTGCATGAGCTTAAACTGAGTATCCAAAATGTAGGACTACCTGCACTTAGGTTTTATGGCGTGACCTCTCATGCTAATAGCTACTTACTTTAAGAATTAGACACCAACATAGAGGGTTGTTAGGAGAACTTTGTCAATTTTTTTATAGATCTCTCTTATGCTCCATAGTTGACTCCATTCTAATAAGAGAAGGCTTGGATGTTGATGATGGTGATCTTGATTTTGCCTGTGTTGGGAGTCCGTGTTATATATCCCATTACGCACCGAATGCCCCACCCCACCACCACCACCCCCACATTTCGTGTGTAGCTATTACACAGTTATAATGAGACTATTATAGTACATATATTTGCAACTATCTCAAAGCCACTCACCCTGTCAATATATCAAACCTCCAGAAACACTAATAACCAAATCCATTGAGCAATAAAAGCATATCAGGCAATAGGGAAAAAACATCTAGGAAGTAGCAGAACTTTAGAAGTAGATAAAGAAAGAAACATAAATGAAATGATTTGGAAAGAACAAAATAAAAACACTTGCAGAATTCTTCTACGCCATTGGTGATTGGAGCTGTCAGTTACATACGAATCTCATCTCTCCCACCTCAGCAAGGTCGAAGCCAATTTACCTACTCTTTCTATCTTGCAACATCTTTTTCAACATCCTGCATGTTGATGCCTAAAAAAAAGGTCAGTCTGCAGACAAGAGTCCAGACAGACATAAGAAAACAAGATTGTCATTAGAGCTATCTAAAGTTCAAGTCAAATTAGAACGAATGAACTTGACAATTAAAAACAAGTTCATTAGTCTAAAAGGCCAGGTCAGTAGCAGCAGCTAATTCAGGCACTTATACTGACCGATACCGACATTGGAGGTCTCTTTTCCAGTCAATTCGACAAAGAAAATTGAATGAAAAAAAAAACGATTAGCGAGGGTATAAAAGCATAGCAAGGGTAAAAGCATATGAAAGAAAAAAAAACCATCTATCTCAGGTGAACCTATCGGCAAGGGTGACTACTATTTCATTCAATTTCAAAACTACTAAGAAATTACACATGAAATACTTCAAATTATGCATAAATGTATTAAAAAAAATCTAAAATGTTAATAATTTATTAATAAATATTTGCTTTATGATAAAATTTTGATACTCCGATCCAAAACTGCCGATAGTGCCGATACCGCCAATACCGAACCGGTAGTACGAACCTTGCTTAGAAATCAAGGCCATCGACTGCTAAACTACAATGCATGTTAAATCAGAAGGTTCTCTAATCAACATAATTGTACAGGATACAAAAGTTTTTTTTTTTTTTTTTTTGAGGAAGGATGGAAAAGAAATTGCTAAGGGTGTCATATGTTTGTCTTAACTAGCTTGACAATTATTATCTCTACCCCACTGATCCTTGTTTTAATTTTCTTTGGAAACATCAATATGCAGATGCTATATTTGCCTTGTGGAGTATGAGAATGGAGATTTTGTACGAATTCTTCCCTGTAATCATGAATTTCATCAAACGTGTATAGATAAGTGGTTGAAAGAGATTCACAGGTATGCAATTGATCTGATCTGTTATAAGGTTCTTCTTACATTTTGGTCACCTTAATAGTCAGATTCCTTTATCTTTCAGTATGCTTATGTACTTATCATACTTCATAATCAGCAAACGGCTCTTTTCATGTAACTGCCTACATGGTTCAGTTCAACATATAAAATAAAAAGAGAAATTTTGACTTACCCCCCACTTTATTTATCCATATTCAGGGTGCACCCCACATTGTTTCCATAATGTACAAGATCTCCCACTTTTGACGGAATCCGTCCAGTCATGACGGTCAATTGCTTTGACCCAAGAATTTTGACGAAAATGTCCCTCCCCTATTTTCTTCTTCTTCTTCCCTCTCACCTCCCTCCTCCCCCCGCGGTCGGCCCTTCGCCGCCGCTTGGCCCTGCTCTCCCTCTTCCCGCCGTCGCTCGCCCCGCTCCCCCCTTCCCAGCCACCACCCCCCTTCCCACCCCCCGCTCCCCCCTCCCCCGCAGTAGCAACAGCAGTCGTCGTTGGCCGTGCTCGCCGCCGCTCGCCGGCTGCTGCGGGGGCTGCGGGGGAGCGGGGGTGAGGAGGTGGGGGGCGGTGGCGGAGAGGGGGGGAGCGGGAGCGGGGGCGGGGAGGGGTGGCTAGGGCGGTGGCGGGGAGGGGGGGAGCGTGGTCGACGACGGTGGTCGCAGGGGGAAGGGGGGAAGCGGGGTCGATGACGGAGGCAGTGGCGGGGCGGGGAGCAGGGACTTGCAGCAAGGAGAGGGGAGAATACGGGGGTATTGTCGTCCAAAAAAATGAGTCAAACGAGTTGACCGTTAGGAAGAGACGGTTTCCGTCAAAAGTGGGGGGACTTGTACATTATGGAAACAATGTGGGGTGCACCCTGAATATGGGTAAATAAAGTGGGGGTAAGTCAAAATTTCTCACATAAAAATTTAAGCTATTATTACTCATCGATCCATGGTAGATTCATGTGAAACCTGTGGATTTATTTACCCTTCCAAAATATAAAGACTAATATAGTACTTGATGGACATTCTTGGGAATGTTGTCAGTTTGATTCCCATAAATAGGAAAGACGATATTTACAAAAAAGAGGGCGTCACACTGCCCCGAGACTCAACACTTATGTAGGGCCATATATATATATATATATATATATATATATATATATAAAAGGAGGGAGGTGTTGGCCTAAGATCTCTGTCCCTCTTCAGAGAAACTGACCTCCTCAAACTATTATGGAGATTCATTAACGAAAAGTCTCTCTGGGCTGACTGGGTTAAAGGAAGATATTTTCCTAAAGGGGACTTCTGGTCGACCATTTGCAATAACAACCACTCGGTCACGGTGGAATCGTTGTTGGCTACGTGGTGCAGGGTTAAGGACAACCTCTCCAGGGTTATATGTTCTGGGGCGCAAACCAGTATTTGGCATGACCCATGGATCAATCACTCCAGCTTGATCGAGAGGGAGGGCTGACATGTCTATGAGCTGATGGGGTCTACTGAAATGGTCGGTAACCTTATTCAGGAAGGGAAGTAGAAGATTTAGGACCATTTCATTGAGGATGCCCATGCGGAAGATATCCGCAAGGTAGAGCTTGATAGACAGAGGATGGAGGACTACTGGGTGTGGAAGGATACGGAGAAAAGCACTTTCAACTTTCAGACAACAGTGAACCAGATTAGGACATTACATGAGGAGGTCGATTGGGCGGAGGTGGTATGTACGAAAGGAATGACGGTCAAGAATTCCCCGTGTCTCTACAAAATGATCAGGAATAGACTCCTTACGAGGGACAAGCTTGCCATGTTCGGGATTTCCTGCAAGGATATGAAGTGTTGCTTATGTGGCAAGGCGAATGAATCTAAGGATTATCTGTTTTTTGCTTGCAACTTCGTTTGGGACATATGGAGCGCCCAAAAAACTAGGTTTAGGCTCACTGTCGTGCAAAATAGAGATCTTTCCTCTGACATAGCAGAAGTTAAAGCTCACAAAGGCAGCGGAGCGAGTGACTACGGCCGTCTACGACTTAACTTTGGGATGGTGGTTTGACATATTTGGAGGGAACGTAATCGGCATATCTTCGAGTCTCTTTCCCTCTGTAATATAGTTGTACAAAAAAATATACAAGTTGACATAGATATACTAGACCTAGATGACCATTTTGTAATCAGGGCTAGAATAAGTTGTAATGTTCGTGTTTATCTATAAAATTTACCCTTCTTCGAAATATATATATATATATATATATATATATATATATATGGAAAAAAAGGATATGAGCCATAGACTCATGTTCCTACATGAGCCAATGCACATATGGACCAATAGAAATGGAGTGTATTAGTGCACATGGGATGTAGGAATCCATTCATATTGGTCCACATATGCATGGCTCATTTAGGAATATGAGCCTATGGCTCATATCCCGTTTACTATATATATATATATATATATATATATATATATATATATATGGAGAGGCTATTTCCTCATCACTTGAACCTGCATCCTCAAGGATGCAAGCAACATGACCTACTGTCGTGCCAATCAATGGCCTCGAGAAACAAGATAATTTCACTATTTTATTTTTGCAGTAAATAGGTGGAATTTTTGTTCCACCTCTATTTGCATTGCAAGGTATCATTTTGGTTTATGATTTACTTAAAAGTTGTAATGCGAACTTTTATAATTGTGAAAGGGTTTGAAAATTCTGTTAGCGTCCCTGCCTCTGCATAAAAAACTTTGGGCAGAACATTATCATTTTATTTCTTCGAACAATCTCCTGCAATCAAGGCGCCCATATTTTTATGGTTTAAGACTTGGATTTTTAGGATGCCTGCTAGGCCACTTTTGAATCTGGGTGGCTATGACACCATATTGGACACTCTACGACCTGCAAATCTTCGCGAGGTGAAGGAATATATGTTTATTTTGTTTGTAAATCTTTGCGAGGTGAAGGAATATAAGTTTATTTTGTTTCTAACTTCACTTCTGATATTGGAAGACGACATCACCCACCCAACATTACAAGAAACCAAGAACCTTTTTTTTCTTTTTTGCGAGGCCTGGGCTCGAACCCAAGACCTCCCGAAAACCCTCTCCAGCCTCAATCGCTGGGCCACCCCCTGTTGGCTAAGCAGTTTACACTTCTACGTTTTCACAAACAGTAATGCACCCCACTCAACTGCTTAATTTTGAAAGTTTCCAACTAACAAAGAAGAATAAATTGTAATTGCATTATTCTCAACATTAAAATTGCATTTCGGCATGTAATTCCATTAAAAGTAAAGATATTTACCAACCAGGGTTCTTAACATGGAATTGACTGATTTTACTGCTGAAGATGTTTGACTTGCTTGTGTACTTTTACTTTGACAACTGATTTGCTTTTGCAAGTCACTTTGCCTTCT
This sequence comes from Iris macrosiphon, assembly GCA_036927795.1. Lineage (NCBI taxonomy): Eukaryota > Viridiplantae > Streptophyta > Magnoliopsida > Asparagales > Iridaceae > Iris > Iris macrosiphon. The sequence continues at coordinate 190,892,429 of JAYESA010000010.1, forward strand.
CTGTGTAATCTCATACATCTTTGAGTATATTAAATGATGATGGCAGAAAAGCTTCTGTCCCGAATTTTTGGGGCTGGCCTCATGAATCCTTTTATTCCAATCTTCCTTTTGAGTGTCATTTCCACTCTAAAGCTAGCAGCATATTTGAGTACACCAGATTTTTTTTTTTTCATGGTTAAATGGGAACACGTTCAAGCATACTTGCTGTACATAAATTTAAAAGCATAAACTTCTTGTTGTTGATATTATTATCATTGTTTCCATGATTTTAATTGCATACTTCGTTATATGTAAACCATCTTCTTTGGAACAAATTCAAACTAGCGTTCTGTTCCAAATAAGTTGTTGAAATCTGCTATTACTTTCGGATGTTCTCAAAAGCAGATTATTGTCTCAAATTATTCATACATGCATCTTTATCCATGCTCGCGAGCCATTGAAGCTCAAAGTTCAATGAGCTTCCAACACAGAGGATCAAATATATTCATTTCATGTACATTTTATACATATTAAGTTGTATTGATGTTTCATTTGTCTGATAAAATTAACCGACTACTATTAGCTAGCTTGCATGAAACTTTTCAGCAAATTGACCACTATTTTTTTTATTTTAGTTTTATAATCAAAGTTTCATTTGCGGATCGATTGTTTTTGAGAAATTTTGAGTTGTCCTATTATTGTTTTACCATAATTCAAGGTGCATCCCACCGAATTACCATAAGCATGAAATCTTTCACTTTTAACGGAAATCGTCAATGACTAACAGTCAACTCAAATTAGTGGAGTGCAGTGCACATTGAATTATGATAAAATAAGTGGAGGTCAAACTCAAAAAATTTCTTTTTATTTATGTAGGTCAAAGGAGTTGACTGTTAGTCATTGACGGTTTTCGTTAAAAGTGAGAGATTTCATGCATTATGGTAATTTGGTGGGGGTGCACCTTGAATTATGGTAAAACAAGTGGGAAGCAACTCAAAATTTCTCTTGATTATTTTTGCTTGGTGGTTCACCGGTGTTTCTTTTGAATTATCTTTATCTGCCCTAGTTGAATTCATGCATTTACTGATATGCCCTAACATGTTTCTACCCCTATAGAGTCTGCCCACTCTGCCGTGGTGATGTTTGTAGAGCTGACGCATCAGGCTCTAAAAAAATTAGTTGAAGATGATGTACACAAGACGTGCATTCAGCCACTTTGCAGATCAAATATTATGTAACACCCATGTTTCCAGCTGCTTACAGGAACCAATAGCCTTTTTGGTCCTGCTGCTGTTAAATGGGATGCATCCCTTTCTTTCTTCATTGGATTTTGACGACTGAATTCTACATTCTAGACTTAGATGCTGGGGTCTGACACAAGAATGATATTGATGTATTCCAATCTCATACTTGTAGAGGGAGATCTGAGAGTTTTTGATTGTTGGCAGCACTGAGTTCTGTCTCGTTTGAAGTAAAAGAATGTGTCGACCCTATTTATTCATGAAAAGCTATGGGCTTCTCATACTTGTATGAATCTTGTATCAAATTACTGGTTTTCCAGCTTTTCCTTACCGAGCTGACTTAATTTCTGCTGTTATTTGATCATAGAGCATAAATCTCTCAAAATATCTGGTAAATCACTTATAAACTGCTTAAAATGCATATTTGGAAATTAACATTGTGGAGGAATGCAAATATTTGAAAGAAAAGCTTGCACAAGTGAGGAAAAACCGAGCCCATCTTGCACTTTGGTATACTTGGTTGACTGTACATAGTGTTGTTACTTGTTACAACATTTTTGTGGCATCTCCAACATATAATTGTTTAGTGGCAATTACTTCATCATCAAATGTTGCGAAGACATCATTTTCAGCAACAACTACTACACTCTCCTCCCATTTTCTCTTCATTTCTTGTCACCACAGTCTGGAAACTTTCTATTTACAGTAACCTAAGTTGCATCCAAGCATCAGAATAACATAATTCCAAACACTGAATTTAGAAATCCTCATTTACAAGCAATGAAACAATTTATTTGCAGCAGAATTGCAGCAACAACTATTACATGCACCAAATCTGGCATGATATTTCCATTTACTGGCAACCAAACATCCCTCCTAAAGTAAGCTTAGTGCAACCAGAACGTTGTGATAAAAAAGGCCTCACTTCAACCACTTCTCCAGCTCCAACTAAAGACATTATTACAAAGTTTCTATAAATTGATGGTTGTACAACAAAATCAGCATGGCTGTACCATCAATCTTTACAAGAACAGGAGTACAATAAAGCTTCTCTGCAACATTTTCTACTCTCATGGGGCAGAGAAATCAATAGTCGACAAGGGGATCTAAACTTTTGGAGCTAAAACTTCGTGAAAGTTTTCCCAAGACACATAAATCAACAATATTCTCACAACTTAACACCCATATCTCTACCCAAGGAGACGCTACTCCATCAATGTTCTCAAACTGGGACATCAAACATAAAATAATTGCCAAAAGTAGTCACACGAACTGTGAACCAAGATGATCATCAAATGAGAACGAATTCAACAAGAAAAAATAAAAAATAAAACAAGCCTTCTATTTCTGCAGGCTGACATTTATATGAAAAGAGCAAGTAAAGCTGCTTAAAATTCATGTTAAGGAATCTCCAACCAGAACCTTCAATGTAAGCAAGGCAGGGAATACAGATGTGGTCGTTACTGAGAAAAGGACAATGTAGAAACATGTCAATTAAAATGTCTGATATCAGTTCCATAGTCTAATTATGCAAAATTATTGCAAAACCTTTCAACAAAGCTTTTGATAATCTTTCAGTATTTCATAATAAAAGAAGGATCGCTTTCACCTAATGAGTAATTCCAAGATTACCATCTTTCCCTCCTTTCTTCGACGCCAACTGCAAGAAACCTGGGGAGTGATGTCAACAGCATTCATTGGAAAACTCCCCCTGGTGTTTCACAACCAGGAATGTTGATAACTAATTATATGCAATTACGCCCTTTGCTTAATTAACAGAGATTCTTGATCACATCACAAGAATTCTCTTGATACATAATAATGGCATTTGTTCATATACGAAGCACAATGGCCAATGACCACTCTCCTCAGCTTAATGACGAGATCCATGATCCAATTGACAAGAATTCCTCTGTTGTATATATACGAAGCGTAATAGGCTAACGACAAGAAGGAAGACCATCAGCAACAGCATAAGCAAGGCAAATGACAATTTTGAAATACAAGCTTCATTCCAGAAATTGTCCAATATCCCAGTAAAAGAGTTGTGAGCCTTCTGTACTCAAGAGATCCTTCCATAGTTTTGTCTTCCATGTGATGAGGGCCGGGTAGCTGCAACGGGGTGTCCACTTCTTTCTCCTATAATAAAAGTCAGCTGTTCAGTATGCAGAGGGGTAAAGCATTTTGTGAGTAAAAAGGAAGTGGGACAGAAAAAGAACAAGCATCATATACTGGAACCTACAACTAGACACCACAAAAGCTTTGGTGGATAAATTATCCTTTGGCTTCTAGTTTTTAGAACCAATTACGTGCCCCCGGAGTTTTTTCATTGTCTTAACGTTCACTATTTTCCACTAGATTGCCTAGTCAAGTGAGCCTGTGGATGCCATATTCCTCAATAACTGGCCGAAACCCCCTCATTTTAGGGATCTAAAAAGTGCATCCCAGAGCCTTATTCCCATCTAGAAAGGGTGTGGGAAGGGTCAAGACTCGAAGACTCAAGATATACACTGCCCTGTCAAGTGAGGCCATGTGATGCCATAATCTTCAGCAACTTTCAAAAATGCCTCAATTCAGTTCGGAGATATAAAAGGGGTTCCAGTGGCACAAGGCTCTGGATTACACAGGTGGTGGGAAGGGTCTTTTTATTATATTTGATATATCATCAGAACTAGAGAAACTTTTTCCTCCTCGTCTTTGTAAAAGGGATTCCCAGCTTTCCAGCTTCCTTGAGTTGCTTTTTAATATTTCAATGTCGTCTTATTCCGAAGAATCTGACCCACTCTTTGAATTAAAGAATTTTGATTCTGTGGTGCCGAGGAATCCAGATTGTGCAGGGTCTAGGGAAGGTCAATATGTTCACAGCCCCATCCATTAGTGAGAAGTATCTAGAATTATATTTTCTTCCTTATCAAACAATCCAAGTTTATGCTCATGGGTGTTTGACCCTAAATAGCATTCAAGAAGTCTTAACATGGTATAGCATACTGAATAAAGTACACCAGTAGAATACTATTCCATCTAAGTCATGCTGCGAACTGCAGCTTACCAAAAATTTGGTGACACTGGTTCAAGCCAACCTCCAATACGACAACAACAAAGCCTTTATCCCAAATTTTTGGCTCGGATGTTTAAATCCTCTTCTTCCATTTGACTCTGTTAAGGGTCATGGGTCATGTCCTATGTAACACTAACAAAATGCATACCTTAGGCTCCATTAACTAATATATCATTACTCCTCCTTATGAGAGCATCTATTGGTCTACGTTGCACATGTCGAAATCATCTAAGATGATTTTATTGCATCTTGTCCTCAATTAGCATCACCTTAATCTTACTTGGATATACTCATTTCTTATCCTACCCTTTAGTATATTTCCATTCATTGATGTTAACATTCTCATTTCAACATGTTGCTTCTTAATTGTCCATCACTCTAATCCATAAAGCATGGCTGGTGTTAAAGAAATTTTGTAGAATTTTTTCCTTCAACTTCGTAGAAATCCTGCAATCATAGAGTACTCCAGAAGTACTCAATATAAACCATACATTTTTATTTCTATGCATGACATCGTTATGAGTCTCTTCATGAATGATTGATCATAATCATAAATACCGAAAACTATTACTCCTACGTATCTCTCTTGTCCATGTATATATGGCCTTCCCCTCATTTCTCTTCGACTTATGGTTGAAGTTACATTTCCTTATACTATGTTTTCGTTCTATGAATTTTTAATCCCTCGGATTCCAAAGTGTCTCCATACTTCTATTTTAGCATGTGACCCTTCTTTACTCTCATCGACCAACACAATATCGTCTGCAAACATCATACACCATAGAACATCCTCCTCGACATGCCTAGTAATTTCATCGATAACTACCGCTACTGCAAAAAGATACGAACTTAAATTCTAGAAGGAGCATGCATATATACAAACCAGATGATTTATATCTTTCTTCTTCAATAGCACTTATGCTCGTCTCATTCTCCTTCCCAAAGTAAATTCCTAGCTGTTAGTTAACAACGTGGATGAGTCAAGAAAACATACAGATGGTAATCAGCAAGAAAAGTGACATCCTAGTAATTAGCAGAATGGATTGTGGTGCATTACTGAGTCTAAAATGTGATTCTGTTGATATTTTCTTAGATTAAAAGGGAAAAGGATAGTAAGGAAAAGAGAAAATGAAAATGGTTAACAATAATGCATATTGGATTTAATAGGAAAATTTAGCAAACAGATAAAATCCAAGTCAATGCAACCAAAAACAGCCAGCAAGACTTGGTAAGATTGGATGGGCCTTGAGAAGATTCAACCATTGAATTGATCTGGAGAGGAGGATTGACTTTCCTAAGTTACGCCTCTTGCATCACTTGCTTTATTACTGACATTGGAACAGGAAGCAGGCAGTAAAGGAGATGAAAAGTACGAAAAGATACGGAATCAATTCTCTAATGACCAAATTGGTACACTACATAATGTTTTTAATTAGTATTTTGATAAACTAAGCTTAGGTTTCTCTTTGATACTATCTTACTCAAGAGCCAACGAGCTAGTCGAATTTAATGTCCATAACCAAAGACTTATGCAGTAATAATGACGAAAGGGATGTGCGGATAATTTACTTGGGGATGGTGTTGTTAAGAGGGGTTGACAAAATGAGCAACGAGTTAAACGAACATAAATTCTAACAAAGTATGGGTCAGGTGACCTTAAAGAAGACCCTAGGATAATCCTCTTATACAGATATAGGCATGAATAAAGGTGCAAACAATATATAAACACACACATTGAAAATAGGAGAACCCGACAAACACAAAGCTAATATAAATAAAAAATCCATTTCAAGCATATACTAGCTAATTAGACAATTGGAGAGAAATGACATATAACACCAGTGTTCACATAGATAGAATATTGACTGCCTTGGTCCCATTAAACCCTTTACCAGCTAGAACAGATTAGGCTATGCAAGTTGTGAACTTTATTAGAGAATTTCATCTTGAAACTATAAAGAAGGTAGTAGCATAATGTTTCAGCATCTAGACAAAAATTGCTTCATCAAAAAATTGTGTGCATTTTATGATTTACCCCATGACATGCAACTATCACTGCCAAACAATACATTGGAAGAAAAATGTGAGTCTGCCTTGGAATAATAGTTGGGACGAGTTGGCTGGCTGTTCTGACAAATCTGCTCACCGCGAATAAAATTTGATTGTTGATTGTTGCGATGAACAGGCTGCTGCCCAAAACGGCTAGGAGAATTTTGTGAAATATGAGGCAAGCGACTATACCCAGTGAGCATATCTTGTGCGCGGTGAGGATTGTACTCAGCATGCGCATATGCTTGATACTGTCCGTCTGTTCTGTAACATTACAAAAAGGTAACACGATGTGAACTTTATTAGTGAAAAGAATGAGAAAGAGATCTCTCAGGCCTCAAATTAATTAGATTTAACTACAAAAAACTTGATCATAATCACTGTGGTTGTCCACTATATATATATATATATATATATATATATATATATATATAACGGTTGATAACAAGGGGATGCTTGGGGATGCCACATCTCTGATTTTTTGCATCCCCAAGCATCCCCTTGTTATCAACCGTTGGATCTTGCTTAAGTCATCTAATCTAATCAACGGTTAAGATTAGATGACTTAAACAAGATCCAACGGTCGTAAACATGGGGATGCATAATAGGGTGGGATGTGGATCCCTCCTATATATATATATATATATATATATATATATATATATATATATATAAGTTTAAAGTTCATTATTTCCTTAAGTAATATACCAAGTGTTTGGAGAAGTGGTTGCAAGAGCCATTATAATGGTGCCGGCAATAGTTCAGGCCAAGGCAGTAAGTCAAAGGTCAGGTTAGTAGTAGCAGCAGCAGCAGCAGCAGCTAATGCAGGCACTCTAGACCAGTGTTACCTGGACTGTGGAACAATATGGCACCTTACGTTGAACAAAAACTAGAACACAGAACACCACTTGGTATGGTACATGATACAATGGGACATGCTTCTCCGGAAAGGTTTATTGTAATGAAATTCCATATTTTAGAAACGAAGTTCCAAGATAGAGGCAGGTTTCTGGTCTTGTGTTCTTAGACTATATATAAACACACAATTTACTAAAATTTGAAGATTGATATTTCACAGTTCTTTAGCGGTGATGTAAGCATCATCCAGGTCAAGTTATAACTAGAGGGGTTTAGGAAGATTTTGGGACTACGACTCAGGGTTTCTGCTTTCCCATCTTCGGAATGTTTGTACCGCCAGATTTACTGTTGCTGATAGAAAAATTCCATGTTTTAGCATGGAAGATCCAAAATAGAGGTTTCTGGTAGCTTTGTTCCAGACTGTAGTGGGATTAAGAGGGCCGCCTGCTATTTAAAAACGTGCTAGCCCAACCATCCCAAAACTGGTATCTTACCTTCTTAAGTTGACTTAAATGTAGTGTTAAGACACTTAGTAATATAGTTCAATTTCATGGTTTAAAATAATCTAACCACCAGAAGTGGATCAATCATAATTTTCATTTTATGTTATCTTTTCGGCTTCTTCTTTTCTACTTTTCGACATAATGTAGACATATAATATATCCTACAAAATAGAATAGGCTACTATGATATAGTGGATCCATACTATGAAGGGTAATGCACACATTGACTGCAACCCCTATTTAGAACCATGATTATATATAATAATGGCCACGAATGATGGAGAACCACCATGATGTCCACAAAGGTAGATTATGCATAATACAACAACAAGGCCTTTATCCCAATTTATTTGTTAGGTTTTTTGAATCATTTTCTCCTATTCAACTCTGTTAAGGGTCATGTCCTCTATAACACTAACGAAAATCATATCATTCTTTAAAACCTCGATCCATATTTGTTTAGGTCTACATCTAGTTCTAGCTCCTTTAATTACTATATTATCGTTCATCCTTACTAGAGCATCAATTGGTCTACGTTGCACATATCCAAACCACCTATGACGATTTTCTCTCAACTTGTCCACAAGTGGGCGCCACATCTTCCACAAATATGCTCATTTTTTTATCATATCTTTCAGTGTCTTGCCACTCAATCTTAGCATTCTCATTTCAACTACATTAATTTTTGTGGACGTGTTGTTTCTTAATTGTCCAACATTATGATCTATAAAGCATGGCTCGTCTTATAGCCGTCTTATAGAAATTTTCTTTTCAACTTAAGAAAGTATCTTCCGATCACAAAATACACCAAAATCACTCCATTTCAATCATCTTATTTTAATTTTCTGCATGAGATCCTTTTTCATCTCTTCGTCATGATGAATGATCGATCCTTACCAACAACTATCACTCAAGTATCTTTTGATCATCTATATGTACTTATCCCTCATTTCACTTTGCCTTTTGGTTAAGTACATATACTGGTAGAGATAAAGTGCTAGTATGTTCTATAATGTAAGTATACTAGCTACCTACTTTTTCCAAATCGAGAAAATGTCATATCCCCTAAATTATATTTCTTAATATTACTTTTTCTATTATTTTCAGCTTCACATTTCCTCTAAATTCTTTTATCAATGCTCTTTTGACATCTCTGCACCAAGCACAGCTGTCATTTGATGCATAATTATTTATTTCAGTTTTCCATGACCAGGGAAATTGTTGACACTAATAGCCTAAGCTAACATAGCACAATCAAGAATTTAGGGGAAATGTCAAGCTGAAAATAATAGAAAAAGTTATATTAAGAAATATAATTTCGTAAGGCCCATCTTAAATGGTAGTAATGCATTGATCAGACTGCTTAGATATGACGAAGTATTATTTTCCAGAATATGCTTCTAGTTCTTGCTCATAAATAATAAAACGTGACTAGAAGTTTTTATTGAAGCTACCTCTCCTCAAAAATAGAAGCTGAATGTAAGGTTTCAGATAGGTTTAAGAAATTTATTTCTGGATGATAAAACTGTGGAATATCCAAATAGGATAATAGCCATTTCAAAGCATGTGTTAGCTATCAATAATTTATAAAGGCATGAGAAATCAACAATGTTTGTCTATGCAAGTATTAGTTTGTTTCTAACACAACACCAATGAAATTCCAAAATATTCACATAGCATGCAAATTAGAAAAAAACACTTCTATCAGCCTGTCATACGCATTTCATCATTATATAACAGTCTCATCACTTCCTAAATTTATAATAAGTCCCAGCATTCAAAATTTAATTGAGAACTTTTTAATAATTGAAAGTTGCTCACAACATATTTCATTTCCTCAATGGCGTCAAATTTTCATAGATTTCCCATAGACATTATTGTTCTTGAGAATATGACTGAAGAGATTGTTTTCATTGATGATTAGAAGAGAGTCAAAAGGCTTATTTTATAGTTACAATAGGGATCAAATACAATGAATCTGGACACCCTCAAACGTAACAATAATCAACTTAAGAAAATGATATTAATACGCTACCTAATATGGATTATGTCACACCCCCGTTCCGCAGAACCGAAAGTCGTCAATGGAAGTGATGTCGTACAAGTCTAAATTGTACTTGTACAATGCAAGAACAAACACGATCGATAAAACATCTCAGAAACAAAGTCATTGTAGCGAACAAATAAACAGAAAAGTTGATAGACATAAGATATATGAAACGATTCTCTTTATTGATAATTTACAGTGAAATTACAACGGCTCATAGGCCAAAAGAACAACTCGATTACAAACAATAGATCACATTACAATGAACGATGTCACTAGGCTTACGACTCATGAAACTAATACAATCGACAACATTTCATACATTATGTCATTTATAAACAAAAGATAACATCTCCAGCCGAACAAATTCAAATTGCCAAACAAACTCCAACGCCTCATAACGTTCAAGCGACTCCCGTACCTGTGAAGGAGGGGTCAGCATATTGGAGAATGAACTGGTGAGTAGTCTATAGCCTACTCACCTAAACCAACACAATAATCATGCGAGGGCAGTAAAATTATTAAGTGGCCTTTCTATTCTTGTCTTAGGATCAGTTAACAATTCATAATATAAATATGTAAAGACACTATATGTGTCATCGGTTAACAAATATATATATATATATATATATATATATATATATATATATATATATATATGAAGATGAATGTGTCATCGACACAGTGAATCTTACACATCGCTACTATCCTTTCCTATAAACCATATTATCATTCATAATATATAAATGTGTTATAAGTGTCCCTGCATCAATCGTTAGCCTTCACAAAATATAAATGTGTCGTGAGTTCGTCCATGCAAACAACTTGATAGGCCTACAAACAGATTGACATTAACATACAACCAAACTATATGACGGTCACTAGTGAACACAACACAGACCATCTTGGACTATTTCAAGTTAGATGGCTCCTGTCAGCGTAGGTAGCGAGCCCCACTGAAAGTTTCCGAATCATCATGTATTGCGCCGCATCCTGGATCACTCCAATGCGGCACGAAGCCGCTGACGCTGAGTAGGCTCCTATGCCGCTAGCTATGCCCTACTCGGTCCCCCCCAACTCAGGTAGTTAGTCCTACTGAAAGTCCTTCAATACTCCCTACTAGTACGTCAGCACATCTATCCGATATTCCCCCTAGGCCTATCAAGTTCGAGAAACCCAAATCTTGAAAACAAATCGTCCATAACCATGCAAGCATATGCAAGTTAGCTATTAAACATATAACATACATGATAACATAAAACTAGAAAAAATAATGCAACACATTCTCTTTTCAATTACTCTATTCCTCGAGCCATCGCTCGTGTTTCCATTCTTGTCAATTTTGCATACTTTTCGGTCCAAAAATTTCTACATTGGCAACTTAACGGTCCCAAACCTTTTTTTTCCAATTTTATTTCTCTAAAACAACAGTACAATAATCTACAAGATAACATAACAACAACAATATATTTCATATTTTCATAATAACAGTTTAATATTTCATCTTTCTATATAACAAGTTAACAACAATAATATACTCTCTTTTATCTTGGTTGTTTTTACTTAGCTTTAACAATCACATGGCATATATAAACAAAGACTACTAACATCTTTTTATTTAAGTGTAGAGGTAAATGAGAGAAGGATCAAAACCACCCACCATTTAACGAATCGATTTCGTCCCGATCACAAAAAACTCTGCATGATACCTTCGGATGAATCCAAGTCCAACCAGGCCCTTCGAGCCAACGAACCAGCCCAATGCACCGCACGTAGCGGGACATTACATAATACACCACTCAAAAAAAGTTTTATCCTCGAAACTTAAAAGAACAAACTCCTTTTTCATCAACTGACCAATGAAGAAAACTCTTAATAAATGTTGATTCAAACTCCTATTTAGTTCCACAACTGAATGACCGCCAAAGCACGCAGATTAAGGCCCAAAACAAATACGAAACATCTTCCATTTCTGATCAACACATGAACAAATCCTTCAACACACAATAAATAAACCTACAACAACTCTCTTCTTTTATGCCTATGTCTACTTTTCCAATCCATAGCTGCACCAAAATACTCAAACAGATGAACTTAATGAACTCTAAGAAGCATCTTCCATCTTGTCCAACTTGAATACGTCTCGCATAACTTTAAAGGTCAACCAAACACAACTTTTCATTATTTCGCAATAAATACAAGCTCACTTCTTAGCCAAATCCGTTGAACTTACACTACCAAGTTCGATCCAACCATTTTCAAAACTCCATCAACATTCTCTGCCTCCATTAATAACGTGCCTCGCACATAATCATATTTCTAAAACTCACTAGGAAATATATTACAAGCAAACCTAAGTTGCAGATACAGACAATAAGAAAACACATCCAGACTAAGACAGACCTACCCAAGTACTATAATATTTTATTTTGAATCGAAGAAACGCAACCAAAACCAATTAGATCCAATTTTTACGTTGCCATTCACATTGCAATTTATCCATCGATACAAATCAATCTATCTTAAATTCTTATAAATATTTCAATAAAAACTTATCACACTGTCTAAACCTACCCAACTAATATAAATACACTTAAAGTCAAAACCAATCGATATTTTCATTCAAATTCCAAGTGATGTACCTTACACAATCCAAATCATCCTTAAGAAATCAAATTCAATTATCAACCAAATTATTAAACCAGACTGCATTGAAGTTCCAATCACAATTACACATCAATGTTCACTTGTAGAATAATCTCACTATCTCAGAATTTACCATTGAAGAATCAATCCATGTTCCATCTTCCAAGAATTTCTCAATCCAAGAAGGCAACTTAACCAAATTTGAATCACTTACTATGCATACATCAATCGTACTTTTTTCCAATATGATCACAATTTTGCTCAACATCAATCAATTTCAGTCTTGCTTCAAATTCTAGAGAATTCATCCACAATTAAAGTTAGTTACAACAATGTCATGATCCAACCAACAAAAATCACTCTCCTTTCACTGATAAAGTTCCACAAAAACTTAAAAGATTTACTATTATCCCAATACTAATTTACTCAAAATACTTAACACCAAACATCTCTAATTTTCAATCATCATCAATTAATTCACAAGGTCAATCTCAATTAATAGCTATTTTGTCAACATGCAAAAACATATATTCATCACCTCAACTTAAGTATAATCAACTATGACAATCTAATAATAAGCAATCAAGCCATTAGATATAAATACAATCTTGTTATTCCAATCACAACAATCAATCATATTTCTAAGAATCAAATCATCTCCTAGGCTTATCTCCCAATAGCTACAATTTCACTTCTATTCTTACCGCAATCTACCTATGCAAACTCTTCTTAAGGTCATCATATCGATCCCTAACACTCAACATTGGGATGTTTGTCTAACCACTAGGACTAGCTAACTCATCAATCATACTTAAACATCAAGATAACTCATCTTCAAAAGAAAACTAAAAATCACTGCACCCATCATATGTCCTAAGGTCAAACATTTTCCAACATTTCTAAGGAATTCTAATCCAAACTGGAGAAAAATGCTTCCAACTCAAAATAGCTAAAATCCAGCAATAGACCAACCTGCTAGTCCAAATCCTAAATTCGTATGACAAATTCCACCAATCCAAGGTCATAAATCTCAATCACCTATCATCATAAATTCCAATCACCAATCTTATGTCGTAAAATCTTAATTTGTCTCTTTTTTTGTAGTCTATCAATCATAACTTACTCTTAATTCTAATATAACTTATTCAATTTCTCTGTGTCCAATCACTGTGAGATTCAGACAGAAAGTCATATCGTCGAGGAAATATATTTTATTCATTGAGAAGAGCATGAGAAGGAATCGAATAAAAAATTCTAATGATAATGACACTAGCAAGATGAAAGAGCTTGAAGATAAGGTTGGATGTTATTATAGTACGGCTTGTGGTTTTGGTGGTTAATTGAACGTGGCTGGTTGCATAGATACGTAGTTGGTTGCATAGATGGTTGAGAGAGTGCTCGAGGTAGGTGGTTGGGCTGGTGGTGGGAAGAGAAGAAAAAGAGAAGGATGGAAAAAAATTTGATGGAAAAGGTTGAAAAGCTTAGGATTGCTCTGACACCATGTTGAGAATATGAAGAAAAAAAATTTCATTGATGATTTAGAAGTGGCAAAAGGCTTATTTATAGTTACAATAGGGGTCGATCGAATGAATCTGGACACCCTCAAACATAGCAATAATATATGTTACCTGGACTCGAGTACGAATACATATCCAAATGTCGGGTCCTTCAAACTCATAATTGAATGACACATATTCGGCTAAAATAATCCAAATTTTGGGTACGGGTACGAAAATATTACTATTAGAATAAAATATATTTGAATATGGTTTCATAAAAAGACAATTCATGTAATTAAATTTACAAGATTTCATAAAAAGACAACCTGCAATTATAAACTACTAATAAACTTTACTGAACTAGTTGAATAAGTCCCTAAGAGACCGTCCATTCAGCTCCCCTACTACTTTACTACCAGTCTACCATATTAAAATAAACTATCTATTTCACTACCACATTAAATAATTTATCTACTTCACTACTAGTCTCATGATTGTCACCATGGAGGATCCGATACGGATCCCGTACTCATACTCATGTCCTATCAGGTCGATACGACTACTTCTCCTTAAAGTTGAGAGTCCAGATAACAGAGGCAATAATCAACTTAAAGAAATGACATTAATACGTTACCTAATATCGATTACACAAATCGAGCAGCTAACTCATTATTTTCATGTCTTTCTTATTATGGAAATGCTTTTGACAATTACAAAGACAATATTAAGGTGAAAACCAATAGCGACATAGTAGACTCAATTAGTAAATTACCTCACACGTAAGCACACACACATGACACATGTGATATGCACTGTTGAGGCAACATCTGAGTTAAACTAGACTAAAGGGCTCAAATACACAATTGTCCTGATTTCAATGTATCCACAGGGCCATCATTTTTTCACAGAAAACTAACTAGTAATTCAGGTAATTTCACAAATTGGGCCACATGCAAAACATAAGATTCATGTATTAGATTGGCCTCAGAAGGGACCGGATTAAGATTAATGGCCAGAGGAAACAATTTAGTACTGGTGCAACCGGTGATGGAAAGGTTGTAATCGTCTTTAATCACATTTAGATAGCAATGGAAGTTCCATAAACGGCAACCACAAATATTTAGGGAGGACGGCATCAGTCATGGTGGATAAAGAGACAATAGCAGCTGGCAGCAGCTATGATAAATGACATATGGGTGAATGGAGAGGACAATGGCCAGGTAAAGATCATGAAAGTGGCACTGGCAAAAAAAGAAGGTAGCACAGATGCAGTAGTAGTCATGTAACCAGTGCGAGAAAAAAAATTCAGATTTCTGTGTTTGCTCAACAAGCACTCTGGACTGGAGTACCCTCTAAGTCGGATAAAGTGTCAAGCCCCGGTCCCGCCCGGGCCGCCGCCCTGCCCCGCCCCGTGCGGCCGGGAATTAACGAACCGGGCACGAATCACCGTGCCTCGGCGCGCCGGACGCGAATCACCGCGCCCGTCCCGCGGGTGCGAGGGAGGAAGGGAGCTATACGAATGGCCCGTTCGAGCTTTCGAGGGACGTGATGCCGCACGGACCTGGGGTTGCGCCCGTGCAAGGCCAATCGTTTAAGTTGATAGTTGGCTATCATCGCATCAATCGAGTAAGCAGCGGAAAGGGACTTGTTGCAATGCAATGCATTAGCCAACTGAGTGTTCGGGACAATCGAGGCAACTTGGGTTTCCTTTAGCAAAGGCACACGTTCGTTCCATACATTATGCCCCCTTATACGATAACATTCTCGGGACAACAATCGAAACCAGGATTCCGGGTCTTCGGGACTGTGGCACGCCTATCGCTTCCTCGGACGATCCAGTACCTGCAAGCAAGTAAACTGTTGGTGGGTCAGCACTTTATACAAGTACTGGTGAGATAAATCAACTGAACAGAAACATGCATTCACTCAAACAGGCACTAAGTAATCATGTTATAAAATATTACATTACTAGTGATCTTTCTAGTTTTACCTAGGTTCGTTTCATGCAGTTCTAGCAGAGTCGATTTACTTGTTTGGAAACATGTTTGGAAACAGAGTTTCATATTAAATATGCAAGCAAGCAAACCGTTCATGTTTCAGGGTGTGCGCAGCGTGTCTCGTGCGACTCCAGGGTCAGATGTATAGCTAGACACACAATGCACATTCTTAGGGGCAGTCACTATCCAAGCCAACACAATGACTTAGCTATATGCAGGGCGGTCCCCGAGTATCTCAGGATCGGCAGCTGGTGGAACAGCATACCAATGACTCATTTCTCTGATGCTAATGGCAGTTGTGACCCATGGTGGCTATGACGCATGCAGTTCAGCTCTCCACCAAAAGCCATTGTCTGACCGCGTGCGAATGCATGGAACACTATCAAATAAACTCTAGTATGCAGACGAGACGAACCATCAGAATACACTCATTGTTGCGGGGCAATCCGACTTATCACTTGAACACGTTCAGGCACAGTATGGTTCTCTCGAAGCATAGACGATAGTGAATATGTTCATGCACTCTAAGCAGGCGATTCAGGATTCTCGTTAAGCAGGCATCGATTCAAAGACAAGCTAGGTGAGTTCGTTCATTAACATGCAAGGCAGGTTCTATCATTCTCTTAAGAAAACATTGCAAGCAAAAACTCAGGTTATTATTAAGGCGTGCAAGAATCAGAGAACGAAGTTCTGCCCACTCACCTTGATATATAACGCCGGCGTGGAGCGGGGCGTTACATAAAGGAGCCCACAAATGGCTTGGATAAAAAAATATTGATCATCCAAGCCTTCTATTAAGAGAATGGGGTTGGCTATGGAGCATAAGAAAGCTCCATAAAAGATTCAACATAGTTTTTATGACGAGTTGTCACCCTGATGTCAACCATCAATGTTGGTGCCAAATTTCTAGTAAAGGTAGCTATGAGCATGATAATATCATGCCATAAAACTTAGATTGCCAACTTGTAGGTCGATAGACCTACCTTACAGATATGCAGTTTAAGCTCATGCAAACAAGGAGCACCATAAATGATTCCATATAGTTTTTAAGACGAGTTGTCACCCTGATGTCAACCATTAATATTGGTGCCAAATTCCTAGCAAAGGTAGCTACGAGCATGAGAGGATCATGCTATAAAACTTAGGTTGCTAGTTTGTAGGTAGATAGACCTTACCTTATAGATATGCAGTTTAGACTCATGCAACCAAGGAGCACTCTCGAAATTTCTCTAGTAATAAAGAGTCCAACTAAGAGGTAAAACAATACAATTTTCTACAGGAAATTGCATTTGTCCTCTATGACACATTAAGCCAATGAACGAAAAGGAATGGCAATCCCATTTTGATACAAAATTACTGCGAAAAGGAAATCCCATTTTAAGAATTAGACAGAAGGTTTTGCTACAAATAATTAGAAATAAAGAGATAATTCCTAAATCCTGTTATCCATCGCTACAACTTCTAAAGAAATCGTATCATGTAGACTCCTGAAAGTAATACCAATCCGTCTCAAACATGGAACCATAACATGCCTAAAATTACCCATTTATATAAGCGAAAACAGACAAAATATAATACTATAAAAGACAGCTTCCATGAGATGAACATCTTGTGTCCATATGTAACTAGTATCAAACAAAAGGTCAAAACTAACAGAACCCATTTTAGATAAATTCTAGTCTAATTTTGACTATAAATTAAACCATGAATGCAATTTCTGAGATGATTTTCAATTTCTCCTATATGAGCTCAATACATTTCCATTTTCAGTAAAATAGGAAGATAGTCACCTAAAAAATGTCAATAATTATAAACCATTTCCTGAGGAAATTGGGGTTACATACCTTCGGTTTGACGGTACAAAATTGGAGCTTGCATGGATGTGGTTGTGACTAGAAACTCCACTTAGTAAAGAAGGGTCGGCTGAGTTACTGAGGTACAGGTTAGTAGTGATTCCAAAGGCTAAGGAGTCGACTTCAGTATCCTCTTGTAAAAGTAGGGCATCGCTGAAAATACAATTAAAGTAATTATGTAACTAGATCCCCATATCAAATAAACAAAGGCTTAGATTGTAAGAAATAAAATAACTAACTATAATTTGTAGGAAAGAAAAAACTGACTATACTTTCTCCTTCATAACATAAAACAACAACTACTCTTCGTAAAATTAATTTATGGATAATCTATCAAGTATTAACAAAAACTTTGCAATTTCCGCAACTATAATTGCTAGTTTATTTAAGTCTGTCGCTGCTGATCTGTAATGTGTACATATATTTTCTTTCAATCTTAAAAACTCTAGTAGGAGAGAATTTCATCCTGAACTTCACACTGGACGAGAAGGGCTTAATTCTAATGATCATGGTTGTAAAATTAATTTATGGATTATTTATCAAGTATTAACAAAAACTTTGCAATTTCCGCAACTATAATTGCTACTTTACAATGAATTAAGCCCTTCTCGTCCAGTGTGAAGTTCAGGATGAAATTTCCCTCCTAGAGTTTTTAAGATTGAAAGAAAATATATATAAACACTACAGATAAGCAGCGACAGACTTATATAAATTAGCAGGCAGCTTACCTGTAGTTGGGGTCCCAATCTGCAGGATCAGGTAGTGATGATGCACTCTCCGGTTTATCAGAAGAAACTTCTACAGAATGTGAGGAGCTCACATACATAGTAAAGGCAGTGGATACAGGTAAATTTTGATTGGTTGAAGTTGATCCCGTTTGTTGCCTCCAATTGGTTTGATTACAATTTAAAAGTGTACTGAGAGGAGAACCAAAATGTCCTCTAGAGTACGCTTCAGGGTAACTAGAACTGATGCTATCACTATGATGTTCACTATGATGTCCCTGCCACTGCTGGGATGGATTCTCATGAGGTTGCATAGATGAAGCAACAGGATATCCCCAATTTCTTCTTCTGTTGTTATACTGACCAACAGCAGCTGCTTTGCCCAATGGCGAACCATGAACACTACCTCTAGCTGGAGGGGTTGAGCCATATTGTCCTGGCGAAACAGTTGAGATCTGCGTCTGACAGCTTGGAGGAGTAAATTGTGAAGGACTAGCACCCAAAGACATAGGTCCCAGACTTCCAGTAGGACACACACCATAACCATTTCCATGAGACAGTTGAGGTCGACGCCTAGCATCTGAACTAACTCCAACAAATGACCCCCCAACTTGTGTGTGCATGTTTAGTCCACGAGGACCTCCAACAGGAGAGAAATATGAATACATATTGTTAATGTCCCCATAGCTTCCGTAGCTGCCCCCAAAACCAGCATTATCACTATAGCTGTCATGGCTACCCAAGCTGCCAAAATTATTTCCATGAGACAAAGGCACCATCTGAAAATGAGGACTATTGTGTGGAACATATCTGCTCATGCTTTGAACCTACAAAGGTTTGATTTAGCATATAAATTAGATGAATTGAACAAAAATGCTTGTCTTTACATATGGCTTGTGATATGAATCACTATGGAAGAAAAATATATCAATGATAGATGAATTGACTAAACATGACAAATTACAGAAGGCTTGCAAATCAACCTGGGGTGACAGACCAGCAGCTAGCCAATGCCCTACTCCTGGATTGTGATCAATGGTGACATTATGCATGACAGGCTACAAAACAAGAAAGTCAGTTGATATTTTAGTAAGACAAATCAATTTTCTATCGATGTTATAAGCCAGAAAGAAGATCCACTTTTTAGTTGTTAGGTCATCACCATCCGTATGTACGTCTACATACAAGCATATGTATCTTGCGTACATATGCAATACATACTATGTGCTTACGTTATATGCACAAACATATAGATAAGCAAAGACTGGACACAGAGAAATACATTGGAAGTTACACTATAAACACACAAATGTGCCAATTCCTTCTCTGTAAACAAAGCACGTGTACTCTGCAACTTCCACAAGTCATCAAATAGTTCAAAGTAAAAAGATACCAGTTATACGATTTCACTTCAACAGTTTAAGATACGAAGGCAACCGTCTTATAACAATATTATTGTGATAAGATTCAAACTAAAAGAGCATACTTACAATTCTTGGAGTTTCAGGAGGAGGTTTAAAAGGGCACGTGAAAGGTTCGCCAGTGACAAATGGATGACGTGAAGCCTGGCAAATAGTAGTCCAAAACACGAGAAATCTTTGATATATAAGCTTGCAAGAAAATTCAAGTCAGAACTCCAACAAAGATTTGAATACCCAGGTAATGTAAAAACCTGCAACGGTGACCACCGTTTTACTGGATCAAACTCAAGAAGACCCCTCAAAAAATCAACTAGGGCTAAGCGAGATGATTTTTCTGATGAGAAGACATTGGGTACACGAGAAAAGTTACTAGCAATTTCATTTTTAAAATATAAAGTACATTATGAAGTCTTAGACTTCTTTCATAGAGGACAAAAAGCATCAGAGATACCTCTGGAGATTTCTTCTTCAGACAAATTTTTTCTATAGGGATAAGTTGCAATGATATCCTGAAGCTTTACGTGACTGAAATAATATTTCCCCCTCGCTGTTTTTTCAGACCTTCTCTGAATAAATTCAGCCACAATAAGAGAAATAACTAAGATCCACAGAATCAAATATTTATCAGAACAATAATAATACTCACAGCTTCATACTCCTCGTAAGATAAGATTCGGTAGGCACTTCTTCCCTTGCAAGCACCATCATTGTCCAAGTGATGTATACTTCCCACATGCATAAAGAACTTGTCTACGTATTTTGCATCTCTAAGAAGATGATCAGGCGGTTGGCCCCTGCAGAGTAGGATAAAGCAAAACACGCAGCAATTTTTACAACATGACGGAGTAGAAAAATGCTAAGGTGTGCGTGTGTGGGTGGGTGGGTGAGGGTGTTGGGGGGTGGGGGTGTTTGGGGGGGGGGGGGGGGGGGGGGGGGTGGCATTATGCGGTTCCCTGAGGTGGTTGCTGACATTTTGATCAACATGATGAGGATACATTAGAATTCCAATCCATAGGACTGAAAAAGATTGCAAGTATACGTTCTACCAAATTTTCGAACACAAGCTTCTATTATTTGTTACTCTTTACCTATTCTATATATACATAGTAATAAAGACCTGATAGCAAGATTGAGAGAGCATCAAAGAATGAAATCCGCAGTTCATGGAGGTTGTTGCTGACATTGATCATTCTAACGAGTAGGCAAAATCGAAAGAAAGATTGCAACAAATATTATATATATTTTTCTTTGGTATGCATACAAACAAGAAAAATGTATAGTGAATTATGCAAGTTGTCTCCTACATTTTGACTTCACCTGCTATAGCAAGTCATGTTAACATGCTAACTTTTAAAGCTTGAAAAATGTAAATTAATGAGAATTAACAAAAGGAATAATGACAAAAAAAATGACCTACAATAGGCGGTAACAAACAAGTCAACAAAAAACACAACATTTAATGATGTTTCCCACAAAATTTGATAAGTATTGCTCCTAGTCATATAACAAGAAAGCACTTTCAATAGGAACCATTGGATCATAAATCAATGGTTGAAACCATTGCTCTATGTTGTATTAAGTGTGAGGCGAGGTGAGGCGACGAGGCTGTCGCCTCGCTTAAGGGCGCTTAAGCGGCACTTAGTTAGCACTTCACTTTTTTTTGCTCCTACATGTAAAATACTCTATATATACATAAATTTCAATATTTTTCCATACAATCCTACTAGTATATGCATGAATAACAATAGCAATTATCAATCAAACAAAGTAACAATATAAATACTAGAATCAAAATGCAAACTACAAGTCACACAATGCATACATACTACATAGTCATCAAAATACCATCAAACATAAAAACTAAGTCTCTAAAGTTCCTCCTTAAAGTTTATCAAATATCCAACTATGTAAATAACAAAAGCTTCGGTTCGGTTTTAAAAAAGAAGAAGATAAATTTCGTTAAACGAGACGCCTAAGACGAGGCGCTACTAAGCGACGCCTAAGCACTTATCGCTTTTCTGGGACGAAAATTCATTAAGCAAGGCCTCCTCATCCTAAAACTCGCTTAAGCGCGCTTTTCACAACATAGCCATTGCTTCTATGGATACAAATTTCTTGTTGCTTGTACTAATAGAAGGACCCTATAGTATGGATGATAATGGGAGTGACTTGTCATGAATCCTCTAATTTTCTACGTATAGGAATTTTTTTTTTACGTATAGGAATATATTATTCTTTATACTATCTTCTTCTTTTTTGTTTGGAGTACATCCAATCAAAACAAATTGGAAATAATTTTCTATTAGATTATTATAATATTTTCAAAGAGAATATTATTATTATTATTATTATTATTATATATATATATATATATATATATGACTGAAAAAGAAGTATACCTTGTACCAAATTTACCAAATGAAACACAAACTTCTATTATTTGTCTTCCTATTCTATATATACAAAGTAACAAAGACCTGATAGTAAGATTGGGAGAGCATCAAAGAATGAAATCCGTGATTCATGGAGGTTGTCACTGACATTGATCATTCTGACGAGCAAGCAAAATCGAAAGGAAAATCGCAACAAATATTATATATGTGTGTGTGTGGGGGGGGGGGGGGGGGGGGTGTGTCAAAGCCTCCTCTCTCTCTCTCTCTCTCTCTCTCTCTATATATATATATATATATATATATATATATATATATATATATATTTGATATACCTAGCTCCGCCACCAACCGACAGAGGGGGGATTCGAACCTTGGTCTACTCCAAGGTGGCCTGCCACATTACCACTAAGGTAATGCCTTTCGGTTATATATTTATACTTATATATATATATATATGTGTGTGTGTGTGTGTGTCAAAGCTCCTAGCTCAGGTGGAGATAACACATCCTGGCTGGGTGGGTTCGATCCTACGAAAAAAGTAGATTATTCCTTCCAATTATGGTATATATATATATATATATATATATATATATATATATATATATATATATAGTACATGTGGACCAATAGAAATGGATTTTTACGTCCCATAGCACTAGTACACTCTATTACTGTTGGTCCACATATGCATGGCTCATTTAGGAAAATGAGCACTATGACTCATATCCCGTTTCTCCTATATGGGTAAACGGGATATGAGCCATAGTGCTCATTTTCCTAAATGAGCCATGCACATGTGGACCAATAGGAATGGATTCCTACATCCCATGTGCACTAGTACACTCTATTACTATTGGTCTACATGTGCATGACTCATTTAGAAAAATGAGCACTATGACTCATATCCCGTTTATCCTATATATATATATATATATATATATATATATATTAGGCACCAAGTCCTTCAGCAAACTAGGCACAAAGTGCAAAAGCGAGGTGTGTGACTGAGCAAAGCAAGACACATGTACAATAACAAAAGAAGCAAGGAACATGTACAATAACAAAAGAGTAGAGGTTTTCGACCTCGAAATTGCTATGTGCTTTTTTGCATGTCGCATTTGGTTGCAGCAAAAATGGGAAGCTGAAGTGGCGCTTGAACCCTAAATTGGGAGAGTGTTGCAAAGATATATGTACAAAAAAAAAGAAAAAAAAGAGGTCCTTGACCTCGAAATCTCTACGTGCTCTATTCCAGGTTGCATTTGTTTGCAGCAAAACCGGAAAGCTTCGATGGCGCTTGAACCCTATATATATATATATATATATATATATATATATATATATATATATATATATATGTTGAGAGAGAGAGAGATAGGGGGGGAGGAGGGGAAGGAGGGATCGGAATCCCCGCTCTAAAACATCCCCGAATGTTATCCAAAATAACAGTCGTTGGATTATTATTTTTGACCGTTCAGATCAGATCATTAAACTACCCAATTTCTCGCGAGATTTTGATCTAATCTGAACGGTAAAAAACAATCCAACAACTGTTATTTCAGAGATATTCGAGAATGCTTAAGTGCAGAGACCTTGATCCCCTTATATATATATATATATATATATATGGTAAACGGGATATGAGTCATAGTGCACATATTCCTACATGAGCCACGCACATGTAGACCAATAAGAGTCTATTCCTATTGGTCCACATGTGCATGGCTCATCTAGGAATACGAGCACTGAGCACTATAACTTATATCCCGTTTATCCATATATATATATATATATATATATATATATATATATATATCAAAAGGAGTCAACAAGTCCTCGTCCAAGTGGTCAGCACTTGAAGACATAGAACTGACCGAAAATCGGTCAGAGGTTCGATTCCCCTCGTGTGCGGACCACAATTACTGCTTTGCAAAAAGAAAATGTGTCAACAAGCATTGGCTCAATTGGTCGTGTCTTGGAGACATAAGGACCCGAGAAATCCGATCAGAGGCTCGAATCTCCCGAAGCAATTCATGCACCAAGATGAACCAAGATATCCAGATAATGAATGATTGAGAGACGGACCAGGAGGAGCAATGTCTGCCAGGCAAGAGGATAGTTGTACTGACGGTTACGTCCAAGCAGGACATGCGATAAAGATCCGTCCAAGCAGCGAACTGAATAATGATGCAATAGACGCATGAATCGAGGAATAAAGTGCAGAGAATAGACCCGAATACAGTCCACACTAATATCTAATAAAAGATCTGAGCTTAAGTGGAACTATATATATAATTGGGTTTGTTTGGGTTGGCATACTGGTTAAATCTTTTTTGTTTGTTGGTTGTGGGCAAGGTTCGAGTCTTTGTTCATTAAGCAATTATCGAATGGGTTGCGGCAACTTGGTTAAGTGATGTAGGTCTCTTTCTACAGTGACTTAGTTTGAACCCCACCACTAGTGGTAGACTAAGAAGTACGAGCAGTCCTCATGTGACCGTGATGTGTCACGTACCGAACACTCGCGGATACTCGAAAATACACTAGGACACACCAAAATAGGTGTTGGATCCATGTCACCGTGTCAATCTGTGTCCGTGCAACATAGGCATTGGGTAAACAATTTTTTGCAATATATATAGACACCAAAATGGGTGTTGGATCTGTGTCACCGTGTCGATCTGTCCGTGCAACATAGGCATTGGGTAAACATTTTTTTGCAATATATATATATATATATATATATATATATATATCAAAGGCAAATAGTTCACTTAGGCACAAAGGCAGATGTATAATAAAAAGAGAGAAGAGGTCCTCCACCTCGAAATTGTTGTGTTCTCTTGCAAAACCAGGAAGAGTGGCACTTAAAGCCTGAATGGGTAGGGTAGATGCTATTATTGGGTCCTTGTATAAGGTCATACTTGTCCGCAAAAAAAGCAAAATGCGCGCCAAGGCGAGTTTTTAACAATTATGGTAACAAAGAACTAATATCAGGATTGCAAGACCTTGTACTGCTCTCATCTTAAACACAAAAATTTTCCTAAGTTGACCTAATCAATAAATTTTGCAAATTGTGCCTCATTCATTTTAGTACAATTGACTGAAAGGGCTCAAATGCGGGTCTATCAAAAATAGGAGCTTCAAGGTATCAGAGAATTAATATAAATCAACAGCAACATATATAGTTCTTTTGTGCAATCTATATTCATCACAACTTTCAACTAAATTAGTTCGATCACCATAAACTAACAAAATCTGATTACAACAAGTTGCTACAAATCACAAATCTTGTTTGTGTGCTGAATAACTCATTCTACCTACTACTTTTGCAATAAAGATGAGGATATCCGGGAAGTATTGATGAATGCAGTACCCAAGTGTATCCATCATCCTCTTGAGAAGATCTAATTCTGATGCTCCAGAAAATATAGGCAATCCTAACAATAACTCAGCAACGATACATCCAAATGACCACATATCAATTGCAGCGGTATATCTGGTCAAGGGTTAAGTTCAAAACTAAGTTTTATTCTAGTAGCTAGCAAACTTGTTAGGAGTAAAACAAACAACAGTCATAAACTTCTCAAGTGAAGAAGAAAAAAATCTGATACTGATGCATAAACCACGCCAAGTTAAATTTGTTAACTGCAATAGCTACATAATGTGAGAAACCAGAGAATAAGCAATGAGGTTCACAATTAACTTGCAAAGAATATAAACCAGCTGGAAGCCGTAATATGGTATACTAACCAATAAAAAATTATCCAAGAATAATTCTTAGATGTAAGCAAGGATACGGATAACCAACTACTACTTCAGGAGATCTGTAGTAACGACTCTGTAACAGAAAGTGACAAGGGACTTGGAGGTCAGAATAGGACAAAATTGATATAATAATTAATTCATTCAAGATATTTGCATCATCATGGTATACTGAGAAAGAAATGAAAAACCTGGATGTATGAATATATCGTCCGACCCTCGATACAGGCGGATCCAAAGTCGATAACTTTAATTTCTGGCTTTGTCCGGTCACTGCTGTGGTGTTCAAGATGCTAAAATTAAGTTCAATGATTAGAGTGAAAGCCGACATAACACACGTGAATGTTGAGCAACTTACCTTTTTGATAAAAGTATATTTTCTGGCTTCAAATCACAATGCATTATCCCAGACTCCTTTATGACAAACAAAGCTTGCAAAATCTACCAAGTATAAACATGATATTATTCTTTAAAAGTAATAAAAAGGTGAGAATAGTGGGGGTAAACAATTGAAAAAATGGAATACAACATAAGAAGCATATAGCACCTGTTTTGAAAACTCTTGGACAATGCTCAAGGGAAACCCTTTATAGTTCTTCATTTTTATTACCTCGTATCTGTTAAATCAAACATCGATATAAAAAAAGAGCATATTCAGGTCATGAGGAATAGATCAGTGTATTGTCATTCTATGCAATATGTCAAGACTGACTTACAGATTTAAGCCAAGCATTTCAAAGGATATACACAAATGTTGTTGATATACAAAATAATCCAGCATGTGAACAATGTGACGTTTGTCACCATTACCAAGTTTCTTATTCAGCTGCATAAAAGTAAATGAACTTAGAATTCACAAATGCTTTATGAGAGAAGATGGCTCACAATTCATTTACCATGGTCAAAATGGAAACCTCCACCATTGCTTGCTGGCGATAAGCAACACTGTTTTTTATAATCTTAATAGCAACATAATTGTTAGTTCCCGATACCCAGCACCTTGCAACTTGTCCAAAAGTCCCTTGACCAAGAATCTCTTTCACATGATACCTAGGTTGAGTGAACATATCAAAGTCAAATCTACCAAGTTCTAGTTCATTGCTTTATAATGCACTGTGATTCCCCTCATTAACTGTAATAAACTTAAAAGTACATAATAAATACACGTATAAGCACATTTATCATGGCTGCTTAGCTAGCCGATATTAGTTCTGCTCTAGGAAGCATGGACACTCCAAAATACACTAGGACACAGTGACACTAAGGCGTTGTGTCCATGTCGCCCTGTCCTCATTCTGTCGTGCCGTATCCGTGTCTATGCAACATAGATACTACTCTTATGATCCATTTTCATTTCAAATCATCTTCCTTAAAAATAATGCAGAATGTACAATCATCATTCCATAAATATATGTTTTGTTCAGAAGTAAAATAACTCTGGGATAGTGCAGTATGATTTGGAAGGAGATACCAAATTGATATACTAATAGATCAACAGATGGTTTATAATAGAACATCAGTCTTAAAATAAAGATTGCCTAGGAGAAGCAAGAATTAAATAAATGCAACACATTTAAATATGAGCGGGAGGGTTAGTAATACCACTTTGCTTCAAAAGAACTAGTATTTCAGACAAGAAAGCCAATACTGTTGTAGAATATATAGGAGACAGGGGTTAAGGAAACATCACTAAAGTAAACGTGAAGCAACTATAAAGTGCCATAGAAATCATTAGGCACACAATTCGGTTGTTGCACCAATTAGGCACCAAGTATTCACATGAGTTCCATGCAGGACAGTCAAATCTCAGATAACTAGGCTTGTGCCTATAAAGGCAGTCTCGTCTTTAGGCTAACCATCACTAACTTTTTGTAGAAACAAAGCATGAGCTATTATGATATTATTGGATTAAATTTATTAAAAAAAATATAAGGCTATTGTATGTAGCTTATACAGTCATTAAACATTAATGATTTATTTATTTGCCAAGTCTTAGACACTAATGTTGATTCTGAATCAACCCACTTAAAGTGCATGCCAGACGAGTTTTGAACTGGTACCATGTTGATAAAGTTACGATGAGGGTTATATTTAATTATATTATTCCAAAAGTTATGTCATGTTAACTTAATGTTGAGATAGGTTCTTATGATTCACTATTAACCTGACATCAACTCTCCATGTTGGTGCCAAATTCCTAAAAAAGGTAGCCATGAGCATGAGAGAGTCGTGCAATGAAACTTATAAGGCATGTTAGCATATATGTAGACCTACCTTTTGTCCATGCGGTTTATTCATGCAATCAAGGAGCACCCTCTTAGTTCTCCCAGACAATAAAGAGTCTAAACGAATATATAAGATGATACAATTTGCTAAGGGGAATAGCATTTATCTCTATGACACATTAAGCCAAAGAATGAAAAGGAATGACATTCGTGTCAAAATTGATTTGTTTACATGTGTTATATATATATGTGTATGTCTCTATGTGTGTGTGCGTGCATGTGTTATATATATATATATGTGTATCCATTCATCTCTTTGACACATTAAGCCAAAGAATGAAAAGATGGACACTCGTATCAAAATTGATTTGCTTATAGTTACATGTGTTATGTCTCTACGGGCTGCCATGGTCTTCTACGACCAAACCTTTCATTTTAATGTGTGTGAGAAGAGGCTTTATTCTTGTAAAACAGAAGCATTATTGTTGTGCAATCGGCACTGAGAGGTATGCAAGTTATGAAGAGTTCTAAATAGCCGTAATTAAGAGTTACAGCAATATTAACTCCAACAGGATCAGTAAGAAAAAGGTAACTGCTAATTTGGCCAAGGATATTAACCTTAACAATAATGAATAATATTTCATAGAGCCCACGAAAAAGTATAATTGATGTAGTTGTATGATATATTTCTCATTTTGTTTGTGCATATCACCATAAGTCCTCTAAAGTAAAACCATGTATTTATTGAGATAAACAAACCAAAAGTAAGTAAAATAAATATTCTTTACCATTACTCTTAGCCATAACTATTTTCACTTTTAACATGCAGCTTGCTTCCTAAATGCAACAATGATAAAACATAACTTGTAATAAAAACGAATAGTAACATGATTGTTTGAAACAAACCTTTGCTCAGTATCCATATTGACCAACACAGAGTTCACATGCAAGATGAGATCCGAATTTGCATTATCATAGCCATCATTCTGCACTCCATCTGATGGGTGAGTTAGGAACTGATTTGGATTATGGGCTTCTGAATAATAGAAATCTGGGTTGCATAGTTGGAATGTCTCGACAATGTTTGTAATTAATCTCACCACCAGCTGCACGGGTAAATAGTGTCTATTAGTTCTTATCAAGGTTGTGAAAAGCGCTAGGCGCTAGGCAGGCGGGCGCCCCCTACCGCCTAGCACCTAGCACGCCTAGGCGGCCGCCTAGATATAGGCGGTTCAAAAAATATAAAAAAAAAATCAAAAAAACATGATAAAAATTGCATAAGAGGTTCATAAAACCCCATAACATGCATAGTCGGACGGCGGGGGGACTAGGCAGGCGCCTAGGCGGGCATCGGGCGGACACCAGCCGCCTAGCGCCTAGGCGCCGCCTTTTAGAACAGAGGTTCTTATGTTTGGTTGCATAATTGGAAATCTGGGTTGCATAATAGGAATGTCTCGACAATGTCTGTAATTAATCTCACCACCAACTGCAGGGGTAAATATTGTCTATTAGTTCGTATATGTTTGGTTAGAACAACTCAGAAGCACACAGCAACCATTAAAGCTACTGCAAATGAAATAATTTAAACAACAAACTTATTGACTCCAAGACCAAGTTCTAATTCAATTCCAGTGATATAAATAGTCTATTTGGCAGCAAGGTTGAGTTGACAATTCATGACATGACTACAATATGCTTGCAGACTGCAGAGTATCAGCTCAATACGGAAGGGGAAAAAAGAGTTTCCAACGATTATTGTTACAGGATGTGCATAATGAGATATACTAAACAGAATGCGAACTGCAAGCTTATATGAAGAAACATTTTTCAAAATACCATTCCTTACAGTCCAAACAACATGTACATTTCTGGAAGAGACAAAGTTATGGACATGTTTTCCCATAATAGAAGGCCTTTGGCAGTAAAATGGTGCAATAGCTACAAGCTTTATCGAGTGGAAAACTTAAGGTTCTCATTCATTCTACCACGAATATGAATACAGAATGACTTGTATAGAAGCTAGAAATTGGTCCCACAGTATCTAAGGTTGCATAGACAAACAAGGATTCGAATTCAAAATACAGCATGGGTACATTATATATATATATATATATATATATATATATATATAGAGAGAGAGAGAGAGAGAGATATTAGATTTCAAATAATATTTATATCTATGAATGTTTTACACAGTAGCTAGGCTAGAAAAACTATAGAAAGGATCCACCACAAAGAAATATAATTCGCATCTCAAAATATTTTGGGGTCAAAATGAGAAATATACTTTACATATCGACACCAAAAAATTGGGATAAAGGCTTGTATATCTCAATTACAAGAACATGGCAAACCACTCTCAACCATGTCCCTAGAGCGTACATATGGACAAGTCATATATGATACGAGTGTGGAAGAAGTATTCTTTTGGTCCGTCGGATATGTGTCAGATAAGAACACAGTCCTCCAGAGGAGTATCTGTGCAACCTAGCTCAGTATGCAATGGCCCTATCGTTGCACTGGTATAGATTGGGTATATGATTATTATCTCAGCAGTTTGTTTGCCTTCAATAGCTAATTATGATGCCAGATTTGGAACAATAGTGGTTACCTTACGCTTTTACCAGCCGAGTATGTAGTAGGCTTAGGTTAGGTTTATTTTGTTTGGCAGGTCCTTATAGGGTATTATAGGCTTTATTTGACTGATGGTCTGAAGGTCTGTTCTGAGCCCTACTCGGGCTTTATTTATGAAGATCTTGCCCATTTACGGACTCTTAACTGACCACTTTCATAACAGGTACAGACTATTTCATTAGTTGATTTGCACCCGCACTGGATCAAAAAGTTTAGTGTTACAGCAACTGAGTGAAAGAGACATGGGACTAAAAATAGTAGCTCGTATAATAACAGGACTCAATCACACAAGGTCAGTAAGGTAATTATGTGAAATTAAAGGTCAGTTCCTCTCTTCCAAGCAGAACCTTTGAACAAGGATTGTCTAAATCTTACCACCCCTTCCTCTACAGTTTCTTAATCCTCCTAATATAATTAATTCAATTGTCTAAATGCCATTCAAATTTGTTCTTTATCTTGTGCTATAGAGATGAATGTGGTTCCCTATATCGAATTGTATCAACTTACCTTTTAATCTAGTCTACTCTTTTGAAGTCTAAGGGAGCTGAGGGTGTTCTTTGGTCATGAGCGTAAATTGCATGATTGAAACGGTAGTCTGGCCTACCCACCAACTAGGGTACTTGATTGATGGTTAGGCCTTCTCTTGCTCATAGCCACCTCTCCTAGGAATTTGGCACATGCATAGAAGGTTGACATCAAGTTGGAAAACCCATCACAAAAAAATGTCAATTGTTTTGTGAGTTTATGCTCCATTGCGGACGCCATTTTCATAAGACAAGGTTTGGATGGTGATCATGATATAATCTATTCCCTTGCATTTTGTTGGAGGGTTGACATCAAGTCGACACAAGTCCTATAAGACATGTCAATTCTTTTGTGCAGATTTCTCAGCTCCATCGCGGACTCCATCCTGATAGGATAAGGCTTGGATGGTGAGGATGATTTAATCTATTGCCTTGCATAAATCAGCCACTTCCACCATTCTCTCCTTTTTTTTAACCACGTAGGTTCTGGGGGATCCAAATCAATAACGTTAAGAATAAATTAAGTCATTCTTTGCGTAGATCTTGTTCATTCCATCAAACACTCTCGTTCATTAGACCTCCTTGAAGGTTATAAAGGGAAAAAAAATCAGTGTCATCCATACTGTTCTTTAGTTTACTAAATTGGGAATTTTGGCACTCAGACACTTAGTTCATTTTGCATAGAATTAACTTTTATCAACTGAAATTTAGAGATCTTGCTAAAATCTGGTTTCTATTAACTTTTAATTTTGTAGCATCCGGCATCAAAACCAAATTGATTCTTGTGTCAAAACCATAACCCCTTTTTTATCCAATTTCAGTGACAATGGGAAGGAAAAAGTTAAATATACATGATCAGAAACCTTATTGTTGCAGTTGATTTTCGTACATGATGACAATGCCTTGGAGATAGCTGGTTTGCTGGAACAGAAGAATGTAAGTCAAGCCTTTGAATCATGCAGCCTTTATTGCAGACACAAATATGATAGTACATGATACAGAGACGGCAACATGAACACAGCAGCAATTTTGTCGTGTCCTGGTGTCTTTTGGAGTGTCCAACGCTTCATGGACACGGCTCCAGTTCTTGGAGTGTCCATGCTTCCAAGCATTCAGCAAAGAAGAAGTGTCAAAGGTGTCGTGCTGGTGCTCAACGCTATTCCTTCAACACATGCTGTGTTTAATAATTTTGGTCATTTTGTTGCTCGTTTAAATACTATGCTGGCGGATTTCTTCGTATATTATCTTCTTCCTTTTTGCAATAACTATTGAAAGCTCATGTTTTTCTCCTATTGCATCGCAAACTACTCACTTTTTCTACAGAGAACTCCACAAATGCAGAATTTTTGCATCGATTCCACATAAATTACGCAATTTAGCTCCTATTTTCCACGCTCTATGGCAAAATTAAACAAATAAAGGAGCTACATTTCCTAAAGACGAATAAAGCAGAATGCTAAAGGAAGTCTTTCTTGACCCAAAGCAAAAAAGAAAGAAAGCTTAATTACCGGTCTCTTTGCGACGACCGTTCGGGTGCTAGACTTCGCCGAAGACTCCAATGCCGACGCCGCCGGCGGAGTGTACTTCCGGAAAGCCCCCCCGAGACGTGGGACCCACCTCCCGTCCTTGCTACTCCGGCACTCCTCCATCCCGACCTACCCACCTCTCCTCTCCTCCACCATCGGATCGATGGCGTGAAAATAGGGCTCGTTAAGCGCCGTCGGATCGTCGGGGAATCGGCGATTCCGGTAATTAGGGTTTATGCAGAGGAGATGATCGGTAGAGATTCGGTGACGGAGAGAAATTAGGGTTTTAATTGCTTTCTTCTCCTTCTTCTTCTTCCTCGTTCTCTCTCTCTCTCACTCTTTTAGTTTCCTTCTTCCTCAAAAAGTTCCATTTATATATTGGAATATTTGACCAGGAAAGTAGACCAGAGTAGAAAGAACAAAGGAATTTCTTCTGGTGATAGATAGCGTGGGTGGGCGCTATTTGGGAGGACATAGGAATTAGTATGGTGTCCTTATCATCATTGAGTAATTATGTCAAAATTAAGAGACTTCTTTACCATAAATTTCAAGAATAAAATCTTTGATTTGGTTCCTACTTTTAGGTCACGTTTGGATACCGAAATCAAAATTTGGAGAGTTCTTTACTGTATTTTGTATTTAGATGTCAAATAAAAATAATAAGTTCTTTCCATTTTTATAGCTTTTTCATACATCGAAAATAAAAGTTGATGAAAATTGCAATTTCTTCAAAGGAAAGAAAAGAGCAAATAATTAATTTTATTTATTATTCTCTTCGCAAACCAAACGAGACCTTAAAGTAGTGTAGTAGTTAAGATGGAAGACAACAGGTTCTTGTCCGATGAAGATCTTGTGGCTGAGATTGGATCCGAGTTAAATTCAATAAAAACGAACGATAAGACGAGGCTGAGCTAGCCGAGCAAGATATACTTGTCTACGTAAGAGCGCTCGATCAGTGAGCTATTATATACTCTTTCAAGGGTGACTGCTTCTAGGCAAACCGCTTGGATGTCTCTGCATCCCAACCTCCTTTATCATCGAGCGACCATTTAGGGGCCTTAGTTGGTGATCCTTGTTGTTTTTCTCTCGATGATGAAGCTTATCCCCCAACGTCTTATTGGCCGATCTTGGCCCTTGTTATTTTTGGATCATAATCTAGTATTCAGAGTTTGCCTCGATTTAGACCCGGAGGATTATGTACTTCTAAAATATCTTCGATATTATGCCCAATTTCGAAATTAATTTTATACATATGACCAACAACAACAAAATTTAATGCAATAGCAAAATGATGATCAACTATATCGGCCAGCCATCAGCTTTGCGTTTGTGAATGGCAGGGCCGGCCTTGAGCTCATGGGGGCCCTAGGCAAACTTTCAAAATGAGGCCCCCATACATAATGTAAAAAAGAATGAAACAAAAGTAAAAAAAAATATAGCTATACTAAGATTTGAACTAGGAACCTCTTGTGTGCAAGTCTAACATAACAACCACTACACCACAATTTTTTTGTAATAAGAAGGGCCCATGGTATATACTAGTTCTATTTTCGTTACAAAATTATTTATATATTTAAACTAAAAAAAAATTTTGGCCCTCCTGGCCCATGGTGCCCTGGGCGGTCGCCCTGGCTGCCCTGGGCCAGGGCCGGCCCAGGTGAATGGAATCCCTTAAGAAGGGGATAGAATGGTAGTTCCCGTCCCTTGGGATATACCAAATAAATGACTGTTCGAATCAAGATATTGGGCATAAAGATTTTACTTGTCCGTAAGAAGCGATATATCCTAAATGCAAATGTCGTACTCGTGCATGTCATCGTCCTTGCTTAGTGCCTTGCGGAACTGATCGTCCTCGCATGAACGTGATGCCGTGCAAGCCTAAGTTGCACTTGCACAAGACCAAAGCTTTGAACAAGGACAAGTAAGCTATTCAAGACGGAAGCAGCGACACAATATTGCAAAAAAGTAAAGAACACAATGGCATACGAAAATAAGCTCTTTTTTGATTTTCAAGATGTGTTACAAGCGACGTGTCACGCCCCGATCCCGCAGGGGGGACGTTCGTCCTCGCTTGGGTCCTTGCGGAACTAATCATACTCGCTTGGACGTGATGCCGTACAAGCCAAGGATGCGCTTGAACAAGGCCAAAGCTTTGAACAAGGACAAGTAAGCTATTCAAGACGGGAGCAGCGGCACAATATTGCAGAAAAGTAAAGAACACAATGGCATATAAAAAATAAGCTCTTTATTGATAATCAAGATGTGTTACAAGCGGCGCTTGACCGAGATTACAATTCGCTCAAGCTCTCTTTCTGTCACATCCAAGTCCCAAAATACGTAGGATTAGGAATACGTAAGCATGCTAGCCGTATGTATAAGGCAACTCTAATATATGGATACCATAATACACACGTACGCTGTATTATGAATATTAACTCACATGTGGTATATATATTGTCATAAGTCACAGGACATAACTAGATCTCATCCACAGAATCAAATAACCAATCAACTATATAACTGAATCAAGTATAAAATGCTTGATAAGAACAAGTAGTTGGGTGAAGACAAATCTACTACCAAACTAGAATATAAGAGGAACAAAATAAGTACATCTAATGAAAAATGAGACTCGAAGAGAGACCTCCTAGAAAGAGAATGGAGTAGCAAGTCCTAATCCGTGCTCCTGCGAATAGTCATGATCGTCTACACCTAGAAAGGGACCAGGTCCTCAGAGGGACGTAACAAGATACATAGAAGCATACCAATTGAATACAATAAAACATGCATAATAGACAAAAATATATAAGTACGCTGTACTAGACAATCTATATAAAAATGCATAGTGAGGACAACCTTTCGACGTATGGGTAGGTGTAGGATACTCTATTTATCTCACAACTCACACACACGTCCATGAACATCATCAGCCGTACCGCGATGGTAGCGACTATCGTGACACCACCAATCGACATACCACAAGGGTAGCGACCATCGCGACACAACTACCGTAGTTTGTGCTAGTTACTACGGTTTAGCAGAGTGGGTAGCCCATACGCCTACTGATTGTCCTCCCCTCCCATGATACTATGTGTCAAGTGTGTGTCAACATATATAATATATAATTATGACTGAAAGAAAATACATATAATAAATATATAAAAATATGACAAGCATGCAAAGTACTGTAATAATTTGGCAAGGTATACTTGCCTGCTCTAAAAAATAATGAAGTCCTAACTCAAGGCGTCGTCCGATCTACCCGTCACATAAATTAAACATAGGTTACAAAAGTAGGTGAATAGGTTCCTCTATTTTAATTTATTTTAATTCTGAATAAAATAACCTAAAATAGTATTTTAATATTATTATAATCTAATTTTATTGTTAAACCCTAATTTTGGTCCAAAGAAAGCCAATTTTACGGATTTGGGATCCATAACACGCAAATCGAGGCAATTCATTGACCAAAAAGTCAACCAACTCAAATCTTGGATTTATATATGGAATCATATATATTTCAATGCTACATGAACGTCAGAATCGACGGTTTCATAAAATCATAAGTCGTTAAAGAGTTATGTCCACAAGGGAGCACAGATGACAGTTTTCGGTGGTTTTCTATTTACGTCTACGTTGCACGAATTTTACAGTAGATTAAACGTACATGTTAAATTCTAGAAAAATAATTTTATGGAAGTTCATCATGTCATATTTTGAAAATTCAAACGGTTCATAATTCTGAGTTAGGGATCTCCCAAAATCTCGAAAACACAAAAACGCGTCTGATTTTGAACAGCTGGCACTTTTAGAATTTTGTGGAAAAATAGTTTCATAAATTATTAAAATAATTTATATATTCAGAAAACTAACCTTGATATGGTTCTAACAAAAAAAATTGGAGCACATTTGGAGTCTGGAGCTAGGAGATATCGTCTTTTTAAATCGTCATAACTACTAGAAAATGAGCCTGAATTTATGACGAATTTCGACTGTTTTTGAACAAAAAAGAGCGAATTTTGGGGAAGAAAAATATGAAATATGAGTTTATTCCATAAGTCTAATAAGTATTTATAATGGTGAAGACTACTTAATTGAATACAACTAGGAGTGACTAATTTGGAT
This sequence comes from Iris macrosiphon, assembly GCA_036927795.1. Taxonomy (NCBI): domain Eukaryota; kingdom Viridiplantae; phylum Streptophyta; class Magnoliopsida; order Asparagales; family Iridaceae; genus Iris; species Iris macrosiphon. The sequence continues at coordinate 190,929,491 of JAYESA010000010.1, forward strand.
ATGATTAATATTCATGCATTCCTAGTAGGCTCAGGATTTGAATTAATTTAAAATATAGTTTAAATTTATCTCAATAATTTATAATCTTAAATAGAATTAAATATAATATAAATAATTTATATAGAATCTTATTAATATCTATTAACACTAAATTAGCATCTATCTAATATTAAGACTTTATATATCAAAATAAATCCTCAATAATTTCAAAAATCCAATAATTCCTTAAAATTCAAAATAAATTACAGAAAAATATATTTAAATATTTTAACTCTAAAATAAATGTTTGGTAGGAACAATATGTAAGTATGGTCTCATAGTAAATCATGGAAGTCCTAGAAATTTATGTTCCCTATGTTTTAATTACCTAAAAATTCTAGAAAAATCTCCAAAAATCTAAAATAGCCTTAAAATAATTCTAAATAAATATTTACATAAGTAAATATACTAAGAAATTTATTTTCTAATTAACTAATAGAATATTCTAAAGTAATTCAATATTTAAAATAATCTATAATAAATATAATAATATAAAATACACACAAAATACCTATTTTGGGTGAGGGGGTTACACTTACTCTCGATTACAATGACATTATTTCATACATTACATCCCTTTATATAAAATCAGCTCAAAGCAATCTTGATACAGCTCAAGGCATCGACTCTAGATTTTCGGGTCCTTGGGATGAGGCACGGCTATCGCTTCCTCGGACGATCCAGCACCTGAGAACAAGCAAAACTGTTGGTGGGTCAGCACTTTGGAGAAAGTACTTGTGAGTATAAAATCAAAGAACAGAAGCAACATTTCCTGAAACCGACACTAAGTAAGCATATGGAAAAATATTACATTACTAGTGATCTTGATACTTTTACCTAGGTTTGTTTCATGCAGCACAAGATATAGTCAGATTATATATTTTCGAAAATATGTCTTTGAAACCAGTTTGCACATTCAATACATTCAAGCGAGGTATAGGGACAGTGTTCTATCGTGTAATGCGCAACATGTATCGTGAGCCATATTCGATCTCTTAGGAATAAAAGTTATCTCAAGTGGACTGTTCATCTTTTATCAAGACAAGTGCATCAAGTGGACTGTTCATCTTTTATCAAGACAAGTGCATCAATTGGCTATTCGATTCAATGCAATGGGGCCAGCAGCATATTCAAGTAAAACAGATATATCTTATTTAGCATAAATGACAAGGAACATAAGAAAATACAAGTGATCACTTATTTAGTGATCCTTACCTATGGCCGAACGGTTATCCCTGCAGCAGACATACAAGTTAGCAACATAATCATATATATATATGAACGAGGTTCTACTCCATGTCTGTCTCTGTATCAAACAGTTAGGTATGCAAGAAGGCTAGCCTAGCATGCACCCTAACTACATGATGGTCCCCTCTACGGGATTAGCAGTTGGGACGTACAAGCCTATCTCACTAATAGACCTCTATATCACACCCTCCCGTAAATAAAGACTTCTAGTCTCAGGGTATTCTAGTCTCTCCTGGGTCGAACGATCCCAGTGTCCTAGGAAACGTTCGAGAGATAAACCTTGTGCACAAGTTGTCCAGACCAAATGCATGAATGCAAGTTCCCATCAGATAAATATGCTATCATGCAACTGACGAACAATGAACAAGCAAGTCTATCTCTTTCTCTTATTTCTAGATCAATAATAAAAAAGCATATCAATCAAGCAATAGAGCCGGAGCTCTCAATACTCTTGCCTAATAGCCATACCTTTATGCCTCAGGGTGGACTATTAGTTTAGATGTACCAGTTTAAGCTATTCAAGGCAGTTTTATCTCTTTACAAGCGATCAATAAAACATGTTCAAGCAATCTATCTCTTTTAACAAGTAAAAGGCAAGAACAGTTCTATAGATCTAGCATACAATTCTATCTTGTTTAGCATACGATGGAAATATATGGACATTATTTTACTCCTATTTATTTGCATGGCAGCGGTTCGTTCGATAGCGGTATTCGTGTAACTAAGCATGTAACATTTTTATCTTTTCTTAGCATGTCAATATTTTTATCTCTTTTAGACAAGCATTCAAGTTATCTAGTTAGGCAAGCATATTCGTTTTAATGACAAGCAATATGAGTTCTCTTATTAAGCATGCAGAGTCAGGTTCTATCATTCTCCTTATGAAACTATGCAGAGTCAGGTTCTATCATTCTTCTTATGAAACTATCTTCTTAGAACAAGCATTCAAAAATTCAGATTCATTATTAAGGCGTGCAAGAATCAGAGAATGAAGTTCTGCCCACTTACTTAGATCAATCATCTTGTGTTTCGATCGGAGAACACTTAGAGAAGGCTTTCGCTCGAGCCAGCAAAGCGATATCTCTTGTACATATTGCCTACACGGAGCGGGACACGACATACTTGCCCACCAAGAAAGAATTTTATCCTCGAAACTCAAGGAGAAACTTTCGATATCCAGAGCAGCGATAGTCCTCATCCCTCACCATCCTCAATCGAAAACTCTAGCAATAAGAACTCAATAAAACTCTAGCCAAAATCATATCTCAAGCAATAAAACAAATCCATAAAACTTTTTGCCGGCAACTTTGAGAATATCTATGGACTTATTGTATGGAACGCTTATTGAGGCAACGATATCAAATGGCAAAGAATATCTTGAGTTGAAGCTAAGCAGCAGAATGGCCAAAGGGTCGGGTCGTTCTAATACCATTATGTCACGTCCCGATCCCGCAGGGGGGCCGTTCGTCCTGGCTTGGGTCTTTGCGGGACCAATCGTCCTCGGTTGGGCGTGATGCCGTGTAAGCCTAACTGCGCTTGCACAAGGCCAAAGCTTTGAATAAGGGTAAGTATGCTATTTAAGATGGAAGCAGCGGCATAATATTACAGAAAAGTAAAGAACACAATGGCATATAAAAAATAAACTCTTTATTGATAATCAAGATGTGTTACAAGCGGTGCTTGGCCGAGATTACAATTCGCTCAAGCTCTCTTTCTCTCGATTACAATGACATCGTTCCATACATTACATCCCCTTATATAAAAGTAGCTCAAAGCAATCTCGATTCGGCTCAAGGCATCGACTCTAGATTTTTTGGTCCTTGGGATGAGCCACGGCTATCGCTTCCTCGGACGATCCAGCCTGTTGGTGGGTCAGCACTTTGGAAAAATTACTGGTGAGTATAAAATTAACGAACATATGCAATATTTCCTAAAACTGACACTAAGTAAGCATGTGGCAAAATATTATATTACTAGTGATCTTGCTACTTTTACCTAGCTTTGTTTCATGCAGCACATGATATAGTTAGATTACATCTTTTCGAAAACATGTTTCTGAAACCAATTTGCCCATTTAATACATTCAAGCGAGCTATAGGGACAGTGTTCTGTTGTGTAGTGTGCAACATGTATCGTGAGCCATATTCGATCTTTTAGGAACAAAAGTTATCTCTAGTGGACTGTTCATCTCGAATCAAGACAAGTGCATCAAGTAGACTATTTGATTCAATGCAATTGGGCCAACAACATATTCAAGTAAAATAGATATATCTCATTTAGCATAAATGACAAGGAACATAAGAAAATACAAGTGATCACTTATTCAGTGATCCTTACCCATGGTCGAATGGTTATCCCTGCAGCAGACATACAAGTTAACAACATAAGCATATATATATATGAACGAGGTTCTATTTCCTGTTCATCTCTGTATCAAACAGTTAGGTATGCAAGAAGGCTAGCCTAGCATGCACCTTAACTACATGATGGTCTCCTTCACGGGATTAGCAGTTGGGACGTACAAGCACATCTCACTAATAGACCTCTATATCATACCCTCCCATAAATAAGGACTTCTAGCCTCAGGGTATTCTAGTCTCTCCCGGTCCAAACGATCCCAGTGCCCTAGAAAATGTTCGAGTGATAAACCTTGTGCACAAGTTGTCCAGACCAAATGCATGAATGCAAGTTCCTATCAGATAAATATGCTATCATGAAACTGATGAACAATGAACAAGCAAGTCTATCTCTTTCTCTCATTTATAGATCAATAACAAGCAATCAAGCATATCAATCAAGTAATAGAGCCGGAGCTCTCAATACCTCTTGCCTAATAGCCACACCTTCCTGCCTCAGGGTGGACTATTAGTCTAGATGCACCAGTTCAAGCTATTCAAGACAGTTCTATCTCTTTACAAGCGATCAATAAAATATGTTCAAGCAATCTCTCTCTTTTAACAAGTAACAGGCAAGAACAGTTCTATAGATCTAGAATGCAATTCTATCTTGTTTAGCATATGATGGAAACATATGAACATTCTTTTACTCTTATTTATTTGCATGGCAGCGGTTCATTCGATAGCGGTATCAGTGTAACTAAGCATACAATATTTCTATCTTTTCTTATCATGGCAATAGTTCTATCTCTTTTAGACAAGCATTCAAGTTATCTAGTTAGGAAAGCAGATTCGCTTCAATGACAAGCAATATGAGTTCTCTTATTAAGCATGCAGAGTCAGATTCTATAATTCTTCTTATGAAACTATCTTCTTAGAACAAGCATTCAAAAACTCAGATTCATTATTAAGGCGTGCAAGAATCAGAGAATAAAGTTATGTCCACTTACTTAGATCAATCATCTTGTGTTTCAATCGGAGAACACTTTGATAAGGCTTTCGCTCGAGCCAGCAAAGCGATATCTCTTATACATAGTGCCTACAAGAAGCGGGGCACTATACGGTGCTTGGCCGAGATTATAATTTGCTCAAGCTCTCCTTCTCTCTATTTCAATGACATTATTCCATACATTATATCCCTTTATACAAAAGCAGCTCAAAATATCTCGATACGGCTCAAGGCATCGACTCCAAATTTTCGGGTCCTGAGGATGAGGATATTCTATCGCTTCGTCGGACGATCCAGTACCTGCGAACCAGCAAACTAGTGGGGAGTCAGCACTTTGAGGAAAGTACTGTGAGTATAAAATTAACAAACAGAAGCAACAGTCTCTAAAATCAATACTAAGTAAGCATGTGGCAAAATATTACATTACTAGTAATCATGCTACTTTTACCTAGGTTCATTGCATGCAGCACAGGATCAGAGTCAATTTACTTCTTTTGAAAATATATCTTTGAAAATGGTTTGCATATACGATACAATCATACATACAGTAGGAACAATGTTCTATCGTGCAGTACGCAACATGTATCATGAACCATATTCATTAACTCTTAGGAACACAAGCTATCTCTAGTGGTCTATTCATTTCAATTCAAGGTAGCAGTATTAAATACATGCAGAACAGACAATTCTTATGAGCAATTTGATAAGAAACATATACAATAACTTGTGATCACTTATACAGTGATCTTTACCCTCGGCCGGATGGTTATCACTGCAACAAACATACAAGTTAGTAACAATTTACATAAATATATGGGTTCTATTTCCTGTTCATCCCTGCATCAAACAATTAGGTATACAAGAAGGCTATCCTAGCATGCGCCCTAACTACATGATAGTCCATGGGTTGCCCCATGATTAGCAGCGGTGACTCAAGGTTCAGTTCAGCACTATTACGAATGTATGTCAACACCTGTGACTCAAGGTTCAGCACTTCATCAACACACACAAATACTAGCAGTTATGACATCATGGTTTCATCCTACACTAATAGACAACAACAACCCCTATATCTCGTAGGACCGGAATATCAAGGTGCTCTCACTATCTCCTCAGGACCGACAGATTTCCAGTTCTCCGAGAATCGTTCGAGAGACTATTACCTTTTGCACAAGTTGTTCAAGACCAATGCATAACAAACAACATCTATCAGATAAAAACTATTATTATGCATAATACATGAACAAGCATCTCTCTCTCTTATCTAATAGCCGCACCCCCCTAGATCTCGTAGGACCGGAACATTAGGGCAGGCTATTAGTCTCTTTCTTATCAAGACAAGCCATTAACTCTTTATAACAATACAAGCATACATTCAATCTAGATTTTGTAATAATAAAAAGAAAATATGTAATCGATCTTTATCTAACAAGCTTGACGATATTTCCTCTTATCTTTTAAATAAGCATGTAGTTCTACTCTTGTTTATCATACGATACAAAGACATATTCAAGCATTAATTTTACTCTTCTTATTAGCATGGTAAGGGTTCGTTCGATAGCAGTGTCCGTGTAACTTAGCATGCACCATTTCTATCTTGACTTAGCATGGCAAGAGATCTATCTCATTTAGATAAGCATAAAGTTCTCTTATTAAGCATGCATGCAATCATTCATGAAGCATATAAAATTCTTTAAGTGAGTATACAGAGTCAGGTTCTATCAATAGACAAGCATTACAAAAACTCATATTTATTATTAAGGTGTGCAAGAATCAGAGAATAAAGTTCTATCCATTCACCCAGATCAATCATCTTGTGTTTCGATCGAAGCGATATCACTTGTGCATAGTGCCAATGCGGATCAGGGCACTACATTGCCCACCTCCAGGTCGGTCCAATAACACAGACCTTGATTCATCAACACTCGAGCTCGTAGGGTATCGTGTGGACAAGAGGGAGAGAGAGAGCTCTATCCTCTAATTTTTACACACACACACACACACAAATATTAAGATAATAAGATTAATTTAGTTAAAGTTATTTATATAACTTAAATCAATTAATCTCGACAATTGTATCAAAATCCAACGGTGCCCATTCTCGCATGTAATTGCTTTTTTCTGAATAGGATAATACAAGGTGTTATACTGTCATGCCCCGATCCCAGAATACTGGGTAAATATGGGGACTGACATGGCCAACTACACCTTGCAGAATATCGAAGTAAGCCGCAATGTGCTAAGGTTATTAAAAAGATAAATAAGTGGGCTGTAGCATGCTATGACGTCAGAAAAATCCTAATATCTTAATCCATCAACAACAATTTCAAGAGTATATCATACATGAATGTAAAGAGGTATCCCAAAATACATATCACATATGATCATGAAGCTAGTGAATACAAAATATTGTACTAGCAGAGTAAAGTTATACATAATCAAATTTACCAGCCATGGTCTAATATATATATATCATGTTGATCGTAGTCTCAAAAATATAATGAGTTAACTTTGCCCCTTGCTAACACCAAAAATCTAGGGGCAGAAGAAGGAAACCCACTTGTGAGCTTCGACCGCAGTCCTACGAGTGTGAGCCATCTTGCTAGAAGTACGATAGATCCTGTGTCTCCTCAGGTAAATCTGGTCAAGCAAAACCAGTAGGGTCAGAACCCCAAACAACAAGTACCACAAAGGAGCTCAAGGTGTTAACCAAAACCACAATCAGCAGAAATAAGAGACAACCAAATAACTAAATAAATGCGGGTCAAGCTTTATACGGTACTAATATAATTATCTAGATAAAATAACTATAAGGACTGGTGCACTGATAACAAACTAATTATAAAGAAAGATAAGGCGATGAGCGGCAAAATGGCATGAGATCTACTTTGGATCAGACCACAACCCTTAAACCAAATAAGGACCGAGGTTGCAGACCTTCACCCGAGCAGAACTTTTTACTCTAACAACGCGCCGAAAGAAAATAAAATATAACAGGACGAGCTAGATGAATAGACAAACATTCATATCACGACCAAACACGCCTACGACTTGCTATAATTAACTAACTAGGGTTATCATGTCTCTGCATCCCAACCTCCTTTATCATCGAGCGACCATTTAGGGGCCTTAGTTGGTGATCCTTGTTATTTTTCTCTCGATGATGAAGCTTATCCCCCAACGTCTTATTGGCCGATCTTGGCCCTTGTTATTTTTGGATCATAATCTAGTATTCAGAGTTTGCCTCGATTTAGACCCGGAGGATTATGTACTTCTAAAATATCTTCGATATTATGCCCAATTTCGAAATTAATTTTATACATATGACCAACAACAACAAAATTTAATGCAATAGCAAAATGATGATCAACTATATCGGCCAGCCATCAGCTTTGCGTTTGTGAATGGCAGGGCCGGCCTTGAGCTCATGGGGGCCCTAGGCAAACTTTCAAAATGAGGCCCCCATACATAATGTAAAAAAGAATGAAACAAAAGTAAAAAAAAAAATAGCTATACTAAGATTTGAACTAGGAACCTCTTGTGTGCAAGTCTGACATAACAACCACTACACCACAATTTTTTTGTAATAAGAAGGGCCCATGGTATATACTAGTTCTATTTTCGGTACAAAATTATTTATATATTTAAACTAAAAAAATTTTTGGGCCCTCCTGGCCCATGGTGCCCTGGGCGGTCGCCCTGGCTGCCCTGGGCCAGGGCCGGCCCAGGTGAATGGAATCCCTTAAGAAGGGGATAGAATGGTAGTTCCCGTCCCTTGGGATATACCAAATAAATGACTGTTCGAATCAAGATATTGGGCATAAAGATTTTACTTGTCCGTAAGAAGCGATATATCCTAAATGCAAATGTCGTACTCGTGCATGTCATCGTCCTTGCTTAGTGCCTTGCGGAACTGATCGTCCTCGCATGAACGTGATGCCGTGCAAGCCTAAGTTGTACTTGCACAAGACCAAAGCTTTGAACAAGGACAAGTAAGCTATTCAAGACGGAAGTAGCGACACAATATTGCAAAAAAGTAAAGAATACAATGGCATACGAAAATAAGCTCTTTTTTGATTTTCAAGATGTGTTACAAGCGACGTGTCACGCCCCGATCCCGCAGGGGGGACGTTCGTCCTCGCTTGGGTCCTTGCGGAACTAATCATACTCGCTTGGGCGTGATACCGTACAAGCCAAGGATGCGCTTGAACAAGGCCAAAGCTTTGAATAAAGGCAAGTAAGCTATTCAAGACGGGAGCAGCGGCACAATATTGCAGAAAAGTAAATAACACAATGGCATATAAAAAATAAGCTCTTTATTGATAATCAAGATGTGTTACAAGCGGCGCTTGACCGAGATTACAATTCGCTCAAGCTCTCTTTCTGTCACATCCAAGTCCCAAAATACGTAGGATTAGGAATACGTAAGCATGCTAGCCGTATGTATAAGGCAACTCTAATATATGGATACCATAATACACACGTACGCTGTATTATTAATATTAACTCACATGTGGTATATATATTATCATAAGTCACAGGACATAACTAGATCTCATCCACAGAATCAAATAACCAATCAACTATATAACTGAATCAATTATAAAATGCTTGATAAGAACAAGTAGTTGGGTGAAGACAAATCCACTACCAAACTAGAATATAAGAGGAACAAAATAAGTACATCTAATGAAAAATGAGACTCGAAGAGAGACCTCCTAGAAAGAGAATGGAGTAGCAAGTCCTAATCTGTGCTCCTGCGAATAGTCATGATCGTCTACACCTAGAAAGGGACCAGGTCCTCAGAGGGACGTAACAAGATACATAGAAGCATACCAATTGAATATAATAAAACATGCATAATAGACAAAAATATATAAGTACGCTGTACTAGACAATCTATATGAAAATGCATAGTGAGGACAACCTTTCGACGTATGGGTAGGTGTAGGATACTCTATCTATCTCACAACTCACACACACGTCCATGAACATCATCAGCCGTACCGCGATGGTAGCGACTATCGTGACACCATCAATCGACATACCACAAGGGTAGCGACCATCGCGACACAACTACCGTAGTTTGTGCTAGTTACTACGGTTTAGCAGAGTGGGTAGTCCATACGCCTACTGATTGTCCTCCCCTCCCATGATACTATGTGTCAAGTGTGTGTCAACATATATAATATATAATTATGACTGAAAGAAAATACGTATAATAAATATATAAAAATATAACAAGCATGCAAAGTACTGTAATAATTTGGCAAGGTATACTTGCCTGCTCTAAAAAATAATGAAGTCCTAACTCAAGGCGTCGTCCGATCTACCCGTCACATAAATTAAACATAGGTTACAAAAGTAGGTGAATAGGTTCCTCTATTTTAATTTATTTTAATTCTGAATAAAATAACCTAAAATAGTATTTTAATATTATTATAATCTAATTTTATTGTTAAACCCTAATTTTGGTCCAAAGAAAGCCAATTTTACGAATTTGGGATCCATAACACGCAAATCGAGGCAATTCATTGACCAAAAAGTCAACCAACTCAAATCTTGGATTTATATATGGAATCATATATATTTCAATGCTACATGAACGTCAGAATCGACGGTTTCATAAAATCATAAGTCGTTAAAGAGTTATGTCCACAAGGGAGCACAGATGACAGTTTTTGGTGGTTTCCTATTTACGTCTACGTTGCACAAATTTTACAGTAGATTAAACGTACATGTTAAATTCTAGAAAAATAATTTTATGGAAGTTCATTATGTCATATTTTTGAAAATTCAAACGGTTCATAATTCCGAGTTAGGGATCTCCCAAAATCTCGAAAACACAAAAACGCGTCTGATTTCGAACAGCTGGCACTTTTAGAATTTTGTGGAAAAATAGTTTCATAAATTATTAAAATAATTTATATATTCAGAAAACTAACCTTGATATGGTTCTAACAAAAAAAACTGGAGCATATTTGGAGTCTGGAGCTAGGAGATATCATCTTTTTAAGTCGTCATAACTACTAGAAAATGAGCCTGAATTTATGACGAATTTCGACTGTTTTTGAACAAAAAAGAGCAAATTTTGGGGAAGAAAAATATGAAATATGAGTTTATTCCATAAGTCTAATAAGTATTTATAATGGTGAAGACTACTTAATTGAATACAACTAGGATTGACTAATTTGGATATGATTAATATTCATGCATTCCTAGTAGGCTCAGGATTTGAATTAATTTAAAATATAGTTTAAATTTATCTCAATAATTTATAATCTTAAATAGAATTAAAGATAATATAAATAATTTATATAGAATCTTATTAATATCTATTAACACTAAATTAGCATCTATCTAATATTAAGACTTTATATATCAAAATAAATCCTCAATAATTTCAAAAATCCAATAATTCCTTAAAATTCAAAATAAATTACAGAAAAATATATTTAAATATTTTAACTCTAAAATAAATGTTTGGTAGGAACAATATGCAAGTATGGTCTCATAGTAAATCATGGAAGTCCTAGAAATTTACGTTCCCTATGTTTTAATTACCTAAAAATTCTAGAAAAATCTCCAAAAATCTAAAATAGCCTTAAAATAATTCTAAATAAATATTTACATAAGTAAATATACTAAGAAATTTATTTTCTAATTAACTAATAGAATATTCTAAAGTAATTCAATATTTGAAATAATCTATAATAAATATAATAATATAAAATATACACAAAATACCTATTTTGGGTGAGGGGGTTACACTTACTCTCGATTACAATGACATTATTCCATACATTACATCCCTTTATATAAAATCAGCTCAAAGCAATCTTGATACAGCTCAAGGCATCGACTCTAGATTTTCGGGTCCTTGGGATGAGGCACGGCTATCGCTTCCTCGGACGATCCAACACCTGAGAACAAGCAAAACTGTTGGTGGGTCAGCACTTTGGAGAAAGTACTTGTGAGTATAAAATCAAAGAACAGAAGCAACATTTCCTGAAACCGACACTAAGTAAGCATATGGAAAAATATTACATTACTAGTGATCTTGATACTTTTACCTAGGTTTGTTTCATGCAGCACAAGATATAGTCAGATTATATCTTTTCGAAAATATGTCTTTGAAACCAGTTTGCATATTCAATACATTCAAGCGAGGTATAGGGACAGTGTTCTATCGTGTAATGCGCAACATGTATCGTGAGCCATATTCGATCTCTTAGGAATAAAAGTTATCTCAAGTGGACTGTTCATCTTTTATCAAGACAAGTGCATCAAGTGGACTGTTCATCTTTTATCAAGACAAGTGCATCAATTGGCTATTCGATTCAATGCAATGGGGCCAGCAGCATATTCAAGTAAAACAGATATATCTTATTTAGCATAAATGACAAGGAACATAAGAAAATACAAGTGATCACTTATTTAGTGATCCTTACCTATGGCCGAACGGTTATCCCTGCAGCAGACATACAAGTTAGCAACATAATCATATATATATATGAACGAGGTTCTACTCCATGTCTGTCTCTATATCAAACAGTTAGGTATGCAAGAAGGCTAGCCTAGCATGCACCCTAACTACATGATGGTCCCCTCTACGGGATTAGCAGTTGGGACGTACAAGCCCATCTCACTAATAGACCTCTATATCACACCCTCCCGTAAATAAAGACTTCTAGCCTCAGGGTATTCTAGTCTCTCCTGCGTCGAACGATCCCAGTGTCCTAGGAAACGTTCGAGAGATAAACCTTGTGCACAAGTTATCCAGACCAAATGCATGAATGCAAGTTCCTATCAGATAAATATGCTATCATGCAACTGACGAACAATGAACAAGCAAGTCTATCTCTTTCTCTTATTTCTAGATCAATAATAAAAAAGCATATCAATCAAGCAATAGAGCCGAAGCTCTCAATACTCTTGCCTAATAGCCATACCTTTATGCCTCAGGGTGGACTATTAGTTTAGATGTACCAGTTTAAGCTATTCAAGGCAGTTTTATCTCTTTACAAGCGATCAATAAAACATGTTCAAGCAATCTATCTCTTTTAACAAGTAACAGGCAAGAACAGTTCTATAGATCTAGCATACAATTCTATCTTGTTTAGCATACGATGGAAATATATGGACATTATTTTACTCCTATTTATTTGCATGGCAGCGGTTCGTTCGATAGCGGTATTCGTGTAACTAAGCATGTAACATTTTTATCTTTTCTTAGCATGTCAATATTTCTATCTCTTTTAGACAAGCATTCAAGTTATCTAGTTAGGCAAGCATATTCGTTTTAATGACAAGCAATATGAGTTCTCTTATTAAGCATGCAGAGTCAGGTTCTATCATTCTCCTTATGAAACTATGCAGAGTCAGGTTCTATCATTCTTCTTATGAAACTATCTTCTTAGAACAAGCATTCAAAAATTCAGATTCATTATTAAGGCGTGCAAGAATCAGAGAATGAAGTTCTGCCCACTCACTTAGATCAATCATCTTGTGTTTCGATCGGAGAACACTTAGAGAAGGCTTTCGCTCGAGCCAGCAAAGCGATATCTCTTGTACATATTGCCTACACGGAGCGGGACATGACATACTTGCCCACCAAGAAAGAATTTTGTCCTCGAAACTCAAGGAGAAACTTTCGATATCCAGAGCAGCGATAGTCCTCATCCCTCACCATCCTCAGACGAAAACTCTAGCAATAAGAACTCAATAAAACTCTAGCCAAAATCATATCTCAAGCAATAAAACAAATCCATAAAACTTTTTGCCGGCAACTTTGAGAATATCTATGGACTTATTGTATGGAACGCTTATTGAGGCAACGATATCAAATAGCAAAGAATATCTTGAGTTGAAGCTAAGCAGCAGAATGGCCAAAGGGTCGGGTCGTTCTAATACTATTATGTCACGTCCCGATCCCGCAGGGGGCCCGTTCGTCCTGGCTTGGGTCTTTGCGGGACCAATCGTCCTCGGTTGGGCGTGATGCCGTGTAAGCCTAACTGCGCTTGCACAAGGCCAAATCTTTGAATAAGGGTAAGTACGCTATTTAAGATGGGAACAGCGGCATAATATTGCAGAAAAGTAAAGAACACAATGGCATATAAAAAATAAACTCTTTATTGATAATCAAGATGTGTTACAAGCGGTGCTTGGCCGAGATTACAATTCGCTCAAGCTCTCTTTCTCTCGATTACAATGACATCGTTCCATACATTATATCCCCTTATATAAAAGTAGCTCAAAGCAATCTCGATTCGGCTCAAGGCATCGACTCTAGATTTTTTGGTCCTTGGGATGAGCCACGGCTATCGCTTCCTCGGACGATCCAGCCTGTTGGTGGGTCAGCACTTTGAAAAAATTACTGGTGAGTATAAAATTAACGAACATATGCAATATTTCCTAAAACTGACACTAAGTAAGCATGTGGCAAAATATTATATTACTAGTGATCTTGCTACTTTTACCTAGCTTTGTTTCATGCAGCACATGATATAGTTAGATTACATCTTTTCGAAAACATGTTTCTGAAACCAATTTGCCCATTTAATACATTCAAGCGAGCTATAGGGACAGTGTTCTGTTGTGTAGTGTGCAACATGTATCGTGAGCCATATTCGATCTTTTAGGAACAAAAGTTATCTCTAGTGGACTGTTCATCTCGAATCAAGACAAGTGCATCAAGTAGACTATTTGATTCAATGCAATTGGGCCAACAACATATTCAAGTAAAATAGATATATCTCATTTAGCATAAATGACAAGGAACATAAGAAAATACAAGTGATCACTTATTCAGTGATCCTTACCCATGGTCGAATGGTTATCCCTGCAGCAGACATACAAGTTAACAACATAAGCATATATATATATGAACGAGGTTCTATTTCCTGTTCATCTCTGTATCAAACAGTTAGGTATGCAAGAAGGCTAGCCTAGCATGCACCCTAACTACATGATGGTCTCCTTCACGGGATTAGCAGTTGGGACGTACAAGCACATCTCACTAATAGACCTCTATATCATACCCTCCCATAAATAAGGACTTCTAGCCTCAGGGTATTCTAGTCTCTCCCGGTCCAAACGATCCCAGTGCCCTAGAAAATGTTCGAGTGATAAACCTTGTGCACAAGTTGTCCAGACCAAATGCATGAATGCAAGTTCCTATCAGATAAATATGCTATCATGAAACTGATGAACAATGAACAAGCAAGTCTATCTCTTTCTCTCATTTATAGATTAATAACAAGCAATCAAGCATATCAATCAAGCAATAGAGCCGGAGCTCTCAATACCTCTTGCCTAATAGCCACACCTTCCTGCCTCAGGGTGGACTATTAGTCTAGATGCACCAGTTCAAGCTATTCAAGACTGTTCTATCTCTTTACAAGCGATCAATAAAATATGTTCAAGCAATCTCTCTCTTTTAACAAGTAACAGGCAAGAACAGTTCTATAGATCTAGAATGCAATTCTATCTTGTTTAGTATATGATGGAAATATATGAATATTCTTTTACACTTATTTATTTGCATGGCAGCGGTTTATTCGATAGCGGTATCCGTGTAACTAAGCATACAATATTTCTATCTTTTCTTATCATGGCAATGGTTCTATCTCTTTTAGACAAGCATTCAAGTTATCTAGTTAGGCAAGCAGATTCGCTTCAATGACAAGCAATATGAGTTCTCTTATTAAGCATGCAGAGTCAGATTCTATAATTCTTCTTATGAAACTATCTTCTTAGAACAAGCATTCAAAAACTCAGATTCATTATTAAGGCGTGCAAGAATCAGAGAATAAAGTTATGTCCACTTACTTAGATCAATCATCTTGTGTTCCAATCGGAGAACACTTCGATAAGGCTTTCGCTCGAGCCAGCAAAGCGATATCTCTTGTACATAGTGCCTATACGAAGCGGGGCACTATACGGTGCTTGGCCGAGATTATAATTTGCTCAAGCTCTCTTTCTCTCTATTTCAATGACATTATTCCATACATTACATCCCTTTATACAAAAGTAGCTCAAAATATCTCGATACGGCTCAAGGCATCGACTCTAAATTTTCGGGTCCTGAGGATGAGGATATTCTATCGCTTCGTCGGACGATCCAGTACCTGCGAACCAGCAAACTAGTGGGGAGTCAGCACTTTGAGGAAAGTACTGTGAGTATAAAATTAACAAACAGAAGCAACAATCTCTAAAATCAACACTAAGTAAGCATGTGGCAAAATATTATATTACTAGTAATCATGCTACTTTTACCTAGGTTCATTGCATGCAGCACAGGATCAGAGTCAATTTACTTCTTTTAAAAATATATCTTTGAAAATGGTTTGCATATACGATACAATCATACATACAGTAGGAACAATGTTCTATCGTGCAGTACGCAACATGTATCATGAACCATATTCATTAACTCTTAGGAACACAAGCTATCTCTAGTGGTCTATTCATTTCAATTCAAGGTAGCAGTATTAAATACATGCAGAACAGACAATTCTTATGAGCAATTCGATAAGAAACATATACAATAACTTGTGATCACTTATACAGTGATCTTTACCCTCGGTCGGACGGTTATCACTGCAACAAACATACAAGTTAGTAACAATTTACATAAATATATGGGTTCTATTTCCTGTTCATCCCTGCATCAAACAGTTAGGTATATAAGAAGGCTATCCTAGCATGCGCCCTAACTACATGATAGTCCATGGGTTGCCCCATGATTAGCAGCGGTGACTCAAGGTTCAGTTCAGCACTAGTACGAACGTATGTCAACACCTGTGACTCAAGGTTCAGCACTTCATCAACACACACAAATACTAGCAGTTATGACATCATGGTTCCATCCTACACTAATAGACAACAACAACCCCTATATCTCGTAGGACCGGAATATCAAGGTGCTCTCACAATCTCCTCAGGACCGACAGATTTCCAGTTCTCCGAGAATCGTTCGAGAGACTATTACCTTTTGCACAAGTTGTTCAAGACCAATGCATGACAAACAACATATATCAGATAAAAACTATTATTATGCACAATACATGAACAAGCATCTCTCTCTCTCTTATCTAATAGCCGCACCCCCCTAGATCTCGTAGGACCGGAATATTAGGGCAGGCTATTAGTCTCTTTCTTATCAAGACAAGCCATTAACTCTTTATAACAATACAAGCATACATTCAATCTAGATTTTGTAATAATAAAAAGAAAATATGTAATCGATCTTTATCTAACAAGCTTGACGATATTTCCTCTTATCTTTTAAACAAGCATGTAGTTCTACTCTTGTTTATCATACGATACAAAGACATATTCAAGCATTAATTTTACTCTTCTTATTAGCATGGTAAGGGTTCGTTCGATAGCAGTGTCCGTGTAACTTAGCATGCACCATTTCTATCTTGACTTAGCATGGCAAGAGATCTATCTCATTTAGATAAGCATAAAGTTCTCTTATTAAGCATGCATGCAATCATTCATGAAGCATATAAAATTCTTTAAGTGAGTATACAGAGTCAGGTTCTATCAATAGACAAGCATTACAAAAACTCATATTTATTATTAAGGTGTGCAAGAATCAGAGAATGAAGTTCTATCCATTCACCCAGATCAATCATCTTGTGTTTCGATCGAAGCGATATCACTTGTGCATAGTGCCAATGCGGATCGGGGCACTACATTGCCCACCTCCAGGTCGGTCCAATAACACAGACCTTGATTCATTAACACTCGAGCTCGTAGGGTATCGTGTGGACAAAAGGGAGAGAGAGAGCTCTATCCTCTAATTTTTACACACACACACACACACAAATATTAAGATAATAAGATTAATTTAGTTAAAGTTATTTATATAACTTAAATCAATTAATCTCGACAATTGTATCAAAATCCAACGGTGCCCATTCTCGCATGTAATTGCTTTTTTCTGAATAGGATAATACAAGGTGTTATACTGTCATGCCCCGATCCCAGAATACTGGGTAAATATGGGGACTAACATGGCCAACTACACCTTGCAGAATATCGAAGTAAGCCGCAATGTGCTAAGGTTATTAAAAAGATAAATAAGTGGACTCTAGCATGCTATGACGTCAGAAAAATCCTAATATCTTAATCCATCAACAACAATTTCAAGAGTATATCATACATGAATGTAAAGAGGCATCCCAAAATACATATCACATATGATCATGAAGCTAGTGAATACAAAATATTGCACTAGCAGAGTAAAGTTATACATAATCAAATTTACCAGCCATGGTCTAATATATATATATCATGTTGACCGTAGTCTCAAAAATATAATGAGTTAACTTTGCCCCTTGCTAACACCAAAAATCGAAGGGCAGAAGAAGAAAACCCACTTGTGAGCTTCGACCGCAGTCCTACGAGTGTGAGCCATCTTGCTAGAAGTACGATAGATCCTGTGTCTCCTCAAGTAAATCTGGTCAAGCAAAACCAGTAGGGTCAGAACCCCAAACAACAAGTACCACAAAGGAGCTCAAGGTGTTAACCAAAACCACAATCAGCAGAAATAAGAGACAACCAAATAACTAAATAAATGCGGGTCAAGCTTTATACGGTACTAATATAATTATCTAGATAAAATAACTATAAGGACTGGTGCACTGATAACAAACTAATTATAAAGAAAGATAAGGCGATGAGCGGCAAAATGGCATGAGATCTACTTTGGATCAGACCACAACCCTTAAACCAAATAAGGACCGAGGTTGCAGACCTTCACCCGAGCAGAACTTTTTACTCTAACAACGCGCCGAAAGAAAATAAAATATAACAGGACAAGCTAGATGAATAGACAAACATTCATATCATGACCAAACACGCCTACGACTTGCTATAATTAACTAACTAGGGTTATCATAAGCCTACTTACTAACAAATGCATGTTTGAATAATATTGCTACCATCGGTACTACAGTCAACCCGGATGGCCAATGGTATGCTTGTTTAGTACTTGTAGTGCACATCACAACAATTATGGATAAAAAACTAAAGCAGATAACTAATAGCATAACACAACATAACTTAGGCCTCAACTGGTTTTGGTAAACATAAACTGGTTTTTTATAAACATAACTTATCTGTAAATTATCTTGTAACATAAACTAAAATTGAGACATGACTGAAACATATACTGGAATGCACATACTGAAATACATAATGTTATGAACCTCGGCTCAATAACAACTACTTGTAGTGCCGCAGCACATCATAGATCTTATAACAACATTATACAATAAATCATATAACTACCATGATACATTACAAAGTCTTGTATGTACCGTGTCATGCGTAAACTTGGTAGGTCATGGGGCCCTTGCCTAGCAGGGTTTGGTCCATGCCTCATTGGGCCAATGGAGATCGGGGTAGCCGGTGGCGCAATATTCTTCTCTCTCAATGATCTAGTCAAATTTTATCTTGTTTAATCATTATTTCAAGTTTTTGAGTCGTGGACACTTGAAAACTTTCTAGAATGACGAGTTACGAGTACGAGCTATTCACGAGTTATCACTGGCGAACTTATCGTATCTGTGATATACGATATATTGGGCAATACTCGCACTCGATTGCCCGATGCCAAATATAATAGGTTTATCATACACAATAATTTCTATGGTGTCTTGAGGGTCAGAACATATGTTAAATTGTAAGAGCACAACATCCAACTATATAATACTCAAAGAAAACATCCCAAGCAAAAATGAAAGAAACATATAATAAAATCAAGCGCACAAACTAGGTTGGTGCACAAACTAGTAGAAACTAGGTTTACGCACAAACTAGCAAAAATAAGGTTGGTGCACTTTCGCAAGAAAGTGCTCGAGCTACAAAGGGGTGGCGCACTTTGTCAAGTTAACCAACACGGCACACTTGACAAAAGTACACAGGCAAGAATAAGGCGTGGTTTCTAGCTAAAGACAAAATACACAATCTTAGGTCAAAGCTCGACAGCCGAGAAACTCGTTAGTCGAGGAGCACACAAATCAATAACACAAAAATCGAGAGACCAACCAAAACTTTGTCCCTAAGAAAAAAAAGGGGAAAGAAAGTGCATGATCAGACCAAACATAAGAAAAGTGCATTGGTTGACGAATAATAGAAAAAAATGTGCCAGATTGCCAAACACGAAGAAAGTACGTTGACTGACTGTGGCGCACTTTCTCTTGGTTTTCCAAAAAGAACTTCGATTGAATACGCACCAAAGTGCGCCAAGCTGGGTTTCCTCTCGAAAGTGCGCCACTAACTCAAGGAGTGTGAGTGACACACTTTTGCTAGGAAATTAAATGCAGTATGATTAGTACGCACGAAGAGTTGGGGAGCACACAATGCGCCCAAAGTGAAACATACGTATTTCTACGCCAAAGGGGTTCTCTTGCATACTCTTCACAGAGCAATGTTCTTCTTCTCCAGTCAGCCATTTTGGTATACATATTGTATCAAGTTTCAGAACTGAACTTAGCTGGACTTGAAATCAAGCACGGCCAAAAGCAAAGTTACATAAAATATGGTGCTCGACACTATGAGCTAATTAGTTTTGTAAAACACAAAAATTTGGGAGATCAAACCCTAGGAAAACAAAAGTGAACCCATAGACCCAAACTCAGGTCCATGCAATTCTAACCAAGAAAATTAAGAACAACAAGTATTACGATGAAGGGGTGCTCGGTCCCAACAATATAAGACAGAAATAAGCAAAAACATATTATGAACTAAAAATATGCATAAATCTATGGTTTTCTCTTGTGCAAGATGTACTTGCATGGAGTGATTTTTTAGCCTCAACCTCTCATGGTCCAAGTCACAACAACTTCTCCCTAGGGTTAGGGTTTAAGGGAACGGAGCAAAGAAGGAGAAAAAAGAAAGAAAGTAAAAAAAAATAAATAAAGAATGAAAGGTAGGAGAGAGAAAACATTCATATATATATATATATATATATATATATATATATATATATAAGGAGAGAGGGAGAATGGTTTAGCCACGGGTTCAGCTAAAATAAACCAAACCAGATGTCCAGTCTACGTGCGGGTCCTAAACTGGGTCTATGGAAATACCAATGGATATTCTACGGGTCTCGGATAGTCTCTTTCAACAGGAATAAATATGAATGACAGGAAGTATCATGCAAATACAGCAGAAATACATTATTCGAAAAATAAATTGAATATCAGAAATTCAAGAAATACTAAATCTGGAAACGGGTGTGACATATACCAACGGTATACTACTAGCATGAATAAAATTCAGAAAATCCTAAATTTTATGTTACCGTTCTACGTGCAGACTCTAGTTGGAATATATTATTGTATCATGGTTTTGGATTTTACACTTTCGTCCACTTCATATATCAAAACAACACCCAAGTGACAAGGAGGGAGTCAGAGGAACATGTGTTAGCCACCTACTACTAGTAACAAGTGGATCTAAGGAGAGAAATATCTGCTTCAAAATTATTGTCTTACCACCAAGGAGGTAATCTATTGGTAACACACTACTAAGAGCATCAATAGTAAGGCTCATCCCAATTTCTAGATTTTAGATTTAGAATATTGTAGCTCAATTTTTTAGAATAGTAAAGCTCAACTGGAGTTCTATGATGGTCCCAACCCACATACATGAGTTATATCTTGGATATCATAATTTGTACATTCATAATGTAGGAATTCATTTTGTAGAATAGTAAGGCTCAATTTGGAGCTCCAATTTTTATATTCTAGATTTTACATTATTTTTTTTACCACATTATTTTTTGACCACACGACCTTTGGGACCAAAGATTATCATTTTATACTATTTTCATACAGATCCAATCCATTCTATTTTTTTTTTGTTATAAATTTGGGTCTCAGTATGCATTTTTGAGGCCCATCTACTAATTATGCTCTAAGGACGACGTGAGCAAATGATAGTTTGAATGCCACGTTGGACAATAACTAAAAAAAAGGAGGTCTTAATGCTAGTAGCGCAAAATACGGACAATCAATAATGAATGGCACCGAACTCGAGTGACCCTTGTGGTTACCGAAGGGATCCCGGCTGAGCGGCAGAAGATCAGTGGATCGAGTCACGGGGGCGTATTATTCCTTCCATTTATTAATGGTGTGAGTTGGGGGGTAGCGGGCCCACAAGATGTGCAATGCATAATGCTTAAAAAGTTTCGTGTGATATGTCGGACCACGTCAAAAAAAAATAATGAATGTCAGATAAAATCTCTATCATACTGTGAATTGGAATATATTTATGGATTTGACATAGTTTTAACAAATTTGTAAGATTTTATTTCCTGTATCTCCGTTGAAGTTCAAAAACTCTAACAAAATTTGCTTTAAAATCCCACACTCGAACTTCAAACCATGCGAAAAGGCTCGAAAACAATACCAATTGAATATTTCAAAAAAAACCAGTTATGACTCCTGAATTTTACATCAAGGGTCAAGGCAAAAATGTCGGTGATGATCTACTTAGGAAGTGCTTTTCCCTTCCATAACACAAACTTGAACTTCTATATCTTCTAAATGAGCTAGCCTTGGTTACTATTATTATCTGTGCCCTTGTATCCTAGAAGCAATCCTCCTCCTTCGTCTTCCTTTCCTTACTGTAGAAGATCCAGTCGACCCTGTTCATCTGATCAATATCATCTTCATAGCATAGTTTGCAGTATCGGCCGATACCGATACCGATACGGTTTGGCATGACCCGTTCCGATAACAACCACTACTGATATTGTCCGATACCGACATTAAAAGCATGTAAAATTGAATAACAAGACCAATCAACGAAAGTGTAAAAGTATAATAAGATTGTAAATGCAGAAATTTATTTATCGTAGGTAAACCAATCACTGAGTGTGACTATTATTTTATTTAATTGCAAAACTAATAAGAAACAATACATAAAATATTTAAAATTAT
The DNA here is from genome assembly GCA_036927795.1 of Iris macrosiphon. Classification (NCBI taxonomy): domain Eukaryota; kingdom Viridiplantae; phylum Streptophyta; class Magnoliopsida; order Asparagales; family Iridaceae; genus Iris; species Iris macrosiphon. The sequence continues at coordinate 190,952,086 of JAYESA010000010.1, forward strand.
GCCAAAATGTATAAAATACTTTTTTTGGGTTATTTTGTATAAGGGTACCAGATTTATGACATAATTAGATTTTGGGTACTGGGTTTGTCCAGTCTAGACTTTGGGTACTCGAATTTTTTAGTGACACATTTTAATGAAGAACATTCGTCACTAAAAGTCCAATTTCGTCACTAAAATGTGTCACTAAAAAAGTTTAAGTATCCAAAGTCTAAAATGCACAAACCTAGTACCCAAAGTCTAATTAGGTCATAAATCTGGTACCAAAATAACCCAAATTTGTTTCTAATTTTTTAGTAATTTATTAACAATTTTTTGCTTTTCGATACCAAAAATTTTGATCCGAAAATGCCGATACTTATAGTAAGGGTCCAATACCGATATTGCAAACCATGTTTCATAGTAAATATAGCAAGTAACTACAACATTGCCATCTAGATTACTACAACTATTTATAGTTTCATGAGGTCTAAAAGAAAGAGAATTAAATATGCTAACCTTGTTGTATTGGACATTGGTGACATCAATAAAAGTCAGTGGAAGGTTTGGAAACTTGTTCTTAAGAAGCTAGTCTCTGCTCTTTCCAGCAACATGCCAATCTCCTCATGCTTGTCCCTCATGAAATTCCAAGGGTATCGAATTGGCGACCTCTTGCTTGCTTCTTTGGTCAAGTTTTATTTTCAGACAAATATTCAATGTATCATGCACAAAGTGTTGGTTTTTCAAATTCAAGGAAAGTAATATTCACTGGGCTGAGGAGGAGGCAGAAGTTATAGACTGATATAAATCTTCACCCAAGCTGGTCTTTCCTGACTGCAGACAAACAATTGAACAGCTTAATTATGCAAAAATCCCAACACAAAGGTATGTCTGATTTCAACTCGTTCTTTCCCATTTGTCATTCCAAATTATATATATATATATATATATATATATATATATATATATATATATATATATATATATATATATATATATATAAAATTTGGAATGACAAATGGGAAAGAACGAGTTGAAATCAGACATACCTTTGTGTTGGAAATCAGACACCAGAGCCAGATGTTCTGATACTAGACGTTGGGATCAGACACATCTTAAAAGCGCTCTAATACCGTATCTGAAACTAACCGCAGCAAAAACTTAGGTCAACCCACCTGAGATAACCAACCCCGTCTACACAAACGCCAAGCATAGATGAGAGCAACGTATATGGCGGTGACTATGTCACCTGGACAAATCTAAATCTATATAACTCAGGTTAAATTAAAAGAATGACAAAAATCAATGTTGAACCCTTTGCCCTAATAGATTCAATTCCCTCACAACTCTCAAGAAGAAAATACAGAGATTACAATAAAATCATCTACCCTACCCGTAGCGATCTTCCTGAACGAAGACGATGACTCATCGATCAAATCTCTTCTTCCTTCTATCTTGGATGGCGGAATCCTAAGAGCAAAGTATGAATTTTCTCTTAGATTTTCTGTGGACAAGCATCATAAATTTTTACCTTGTGCTCATCTTTGTGCCTCCACTCTCAACCCATATAAATAGGACGAGAAAATTAATTTTAGGGTTTAAAAAACCCTAAAATATCCCACAATCAGATCTGGCCGTCCAACAAGCAACTAATGGTGTAGATTATATCCCTAAAACTCATCAGCCTCGCTGATAATCGAACTCGAATATAGTTCAGCTCAGACTCTGCTGACAGTTCTGGAAAAAATATACCAAACTCATGTTAAAAATTTACCTTTGATTCTTGTAAACAAAATAATAAAGAGTTAGAGTTACCGGTCTATGGGAAAGTCATGCACGAATCATTGCCCTAAGAGTTTATTCGAGGTATATGTATAGACATTCTCTCGAATCCTCCTAGAGGTAAAACCCCCTTGTTACCGTCTTCCCGTCAACGCACACAGCTTTGGGAGAACGACTCTAACTTAGCTTTGCCCAGAAGAAGATTGAAATAAAGAATGAACAAAGAGGGAAAGAGATGAGTTTTTTTAAAGTGTCTTACTCAACACTAAAAATATGGATACATATATAGGAGAATAGAGGAAGAAGACTTAGGCTCAGATATTTTTTCTCTCAATGCCAATAGAACATGTGAATATATAAACACCCCCAATACAAAGAATAAATTAAGTTTAATGAGAATTATGGGATAATTAAGTAGCTATAAACATTTGACCATTTCAGCAATAAAAGCTAATAAATTTTGTAACAGATGGATAAAGGAAATTGGGAATTCAAATTGTCACGCCTCGCTCCCAGAATACTGGATAAATACAGGAATTGACATAGCCAATCGCACCTTGCAGAATACCGAAGTAAGTCACAATGTGTTAAGATTGTCTAGAAGATAGATGGGTGAACTCTAGCATGCTATGACGTCAGTCATAAGATTGACAAATCCTATTATTTCAATCCAACAACAATAACTACAAGAGTATATCATATATAAAAGTAAAAAGGCATCCCAAATTTTATACCATATATGATCATGATCAAATTTACTAGCCATGGTCTAATATATACATCATGTTGACCGTAGTCTCAAAAATATAAGGAGCTAACTCTGCCCCTAGCAAAACACCATAAAATAACATAATCAAAATGAGGGGTGAAGGAAGGAAACCCACTCGCGAGCTTCAGCCGCAGTCCTACGAGTGCGAGCCATTTACTAGATGTGTGGTGGATCTTGTTTCTCCTCGGGGTAATCTGGCCATACAAAACCAGTGGGGTCAGAACCCCAAGTAATAAGTACCACAAAGGAGCTCAAGGTGATAGAAAAAATATATCATAATATTAGCAGAAAAGAGGCAGATAAGAATAAATATAGATCGAGACTTGTACGGTACCAATGTACTTGTCTCAAAATATAACTGTAAGAACTGATAACAAAAATGTTTAAAAAGGAAAGTAAGGTGACGAGCGGTAAGAGGGCATATGAACTAATCTGGATCGGGATCGCAATCCTTAAACCAAATAAAGACCGCAGTTGCAGACCTTCACCCGAGCAGAACTTAGCACCCTAACCACTCGCCGAAAGAATAATAAAACTAGAAGAGCGAGCTATAAATAAAAGTAACAACATTCATTGCACGGCCAAATATCTCTACATCTTGCTATAATTAACTAGCTAGGGTTGTCACAGATCTTAATTACTAAATGCATGTTTTAAGATTTTTGCTACCACTGACATTGCAGTTAACCCGGATGGCCAAGGGTACGCTTGTCGAGTAAACTTAAATGCATATTCAATATCACTGCAACATAACTAGTTACTTTATCAGAAACAGTAATTGAACTTATAAGCATAAACTTAAACTTGTGATCATGTCACGCCCCAGTATCGGAATACGGAGACGGACATGGCCAGCAACCCCGTACAAGGTACTATACGTCATACGGCGGCCACGGCTATATAAGACAAGGGGTGCATGCTACAATCAAGTCTCCTATGGTCAAGAACTTATATATCTCAATCATTCAAATAAGAATAGTAAGCATAGACCATATATGATAAAGCAATAAGGCGTTCCAAACGCTTTCTCAAAATATTTTGGAGATCAGCTATACAAAATAAGAAGCTGGAAGAGTAACAAAAGTACATGACAGTGATCAGCTGTAGTCTGATTTAATACAATCATGTAAGGAAACCAATGTCCAGATGAGCCGACTAACAGGTGCCGGTGGCTAAACGCCCAAAAAAAAGTAAATGCATAATGCTGAGCAGGGAAGAAGAAAACCTACTCGCTATCCCCTGCGACCATGTTCCTGGTACGCCCCATGAGTAGGAGAAAGGTATGCTGGATCCTCGAGTGCTGGCTCAAAACCTGGCCATGCAAAACCAGTGGGGTTAGACCCAAATTAGCAAGTACCACAAAGGAACCACGAAATGGAGAAACAAAAACCCAAGAAAAATACATATTAAATACATAGGTTCAGTGTCGTAACTTAGGTCCATGACATATCCTAGCGCAAAGGTCCAACCCTACAACCAAACAAGAATAAGGGTTAAACCATCACACTATGATAGTCCATTTTTCTAGGCTACTAACCGAATAATACAATCATAACCAAGTCCATTTCCTCTATATCGGCCAATCATTTATACGGCTTGCTATTTTGTGGAGTCTTAAGTTATCTCAGAAATAATGCATAATATGTATCCTCAGATAACGCCAGTGCCGAACATGAGCTAACCCAACGAAATAAATAAAATAGGCACTTGCAGGATGCACCAGTCCCCCTTAGGGCCACTGCGCTAAAAATACGGTATTAAAGGTTCCAGTGTTCCTATAATAAAATAATGACTCAGCATAATAATAGTTCAGATACTGTACTCCACTAAGACAGATGATATACAGTATCTGTGGTGACCATCCACAACGCACTTAGAATGAATCTCTGTGGAAAGTTCGTTGGCATGATCTCGGGATACCGTTCTCTCCAATGTTACTACCACTTTTAGTTACCTAATTATCCCTATGTTGTGTTTGAAATCTCAAGGCATGGTTACATGAGAATTTTCCTTAAGATTTTGTACAAAGTATAAGCACGCTAGATACGAATCCATGGAAGTCAAATATGGATTCAACCGAGCGTGTATGCAACATTCAGTCAATCAATATCCTAGCCACGCTTTGGTAGTTGACTCGCTTATTATGCCCGTGCTGGAGAAATAATATATATTTATAATAGCACGTATTCAGGAATTTGGAGACATTCTCGATGCACAACCCAAATATAATCACTTAATACGTGACACAATGTATCGTATCTCGACGCACATTAAATTATGGACAATTATCAGGCAATAGTGGTATCAGCACCGATACAGTATTCGAGTCCAATTACTAATTATACATTAGGTCATGAAAGAATAATAAAATATTCAATCAAACATGAAGGCTGCATGGGTCTCTAGGTCGCATGGGAAGTTCAGGCCGCATAACAAGTCCTGGCCGCATATGAAGTCAGGCCTCATAACAAGTCCTGGCCACATATGAAGTCAGGCCGCATAACAAGTCATGGCTGCATGCTCAGGATAAAAGTCTAATCCTTGGGACAAGTTTTGAAGTGACGGATAATGAATGAAGTATCAGTGATGTGACATAAAGTTATTGATGTGACAAGCTATAAAGTGTGTCAGAGAGAGAAGAAAAATATTATAGAAATATGTGCCACTATTCAGAGTCATGCGTCGAAGGAAAATGGTGGCCGCATGCTCTCCAGGCCACATAAGTGCCGGTGCCACATAAGGAGTGAATGCCGCATGGAGGTATTTTGGACTTAGCAAAATTCTTATTCGTTCAGCGAGTGAAAACATAAGTTGTTCAAGGACACTTGTATGAATAAGCAGTCATGCGTCCAACAAGATGGACACATGCTGTCAGTATGCGGCAAGAGTTCAGGCCGCATAACCCACTCGGGCCGCATAACACTCTTAGCCGCATAGCTCGCTGGCCGCATATGAACTTCGTCTTCTCCAACAACAGGTTCAGCCATGGCAAAAAAGCTCAAAAACTAAAATTTTATTTTGTCCATAAAATTTTTATTGTAAGTCCAAATCGGGTAAACCAAAGCCAAAATGCTCTAAATTGAAAGTTCCATCATGTAGCAAAAATTTGTTTTCTAAAATACATATTTAATAGATTAAAACTAAAAAAACTCATAGAACCCATAAAAATCCTAAGTTAGAAATGTAGATCTACTCAAAATCATCCATCAAAACAGAAAACTCAAAGTTCTAAAAGTGCTAAGAAACACATAACAAGCATAATGGAACAATAATATGGAGGTTTCTCTATTTCTCATTCAAGGTGTACTTGCCTATGGAAATGGGGAGATAAAACTAAAGAGAGGAAAAAATGAAGAAGTAAAGAGAGAGAGAGAGAGAGAGAGAGAGAGAGAGAGAGAGAGAGAGAGAGAATATTAGATTATATATGGTAGGGTTGAGGGTTGAACCAAGAGTTCTTATGACTTGAACCAACCCAAAAAATAAACAATAAGCAAGGTTAAACCAAAGAATGGGTCTAGTCTCCATGCACATGCAACCATGCTAAAATAAAAATATGTTCCAAATATTTATATTATGAACGAGGAGTGACATCTCTATCCACCTTAAAAAAATTTGTCCTCGAAATTCAAATCCAAGCAATAGCTAGAGAAGTCAGGACAAGCACGATACAAATCTACTAGTAACTACACATGCAAGCAATATCATCACAACATACATGTGATCACCTGATCACAGAATTCGAGATATGAAGACGTAAGAAAGAATATACATTCTGAATCGAATATGTGCGGGTACCAGGATCGAATATCATCCTCGTGCTCCCACATGGATTCTCCTAGATAGTGATGTCCCCAAGCAACCTAGATAAGAGAAATAGTCTGATTCTTGAGCACCTTCTCCCTTCGGTCCAATATGGATACATGTTGCTCCTTGTTAGATAAGTTGGTACCAACGACTAATTCAGAGTGATCGAGTATATGACTCGAATCTGGAACATACCTTCGCAACTGAGATACATGAAATACATCGTGTACCTCACGTATCAAAGGCGAAAAGGCAAGACGATAAGCAATATCGCCTACCCGCTCAAGAATATCGAATGGACCTACGTATCATAGACTAAGCTTCCCGTGAACTGCGAATCTAATGGCTCCACAGGTAGGCAAAATTCGTAAAAGTGCGTGGTCACCGAAATAAAAATCTAAAGGTCTACGATACTGATCTGCCCAATGATGATGCCTATCTTGTGCAACCCAAAGTTGCTCTCTAATATGCTTGATAATCTCTATTGTCTGCGTGATCATTTCAGGGCCAAATATCTTTCGCTTACCAATGTTGTCCCAAGCCAACGGTGACCTACACTTCCTGCCGTATAGTGCTTCAAAATGTGCTATCTGAATACTGGCCTGATAACTATTGTTATACGAGAATTCTACCAAGTGAAGGTGATTCTTCTAAGATCCACCAAGGTATAAGGTACAGGCTCATAGCAGATCCTCCAAGGTTTGGATGGTTCTCTCTTATTGTCCGTTTGTCTAGGGGTGGTAAGCTGTGTTGAATCTTAAATTGGTGCTCAAAATTGAATGTAAACTTTTCCAAAAATGTGAAGTGAACCGAGTGTCTCGATCTGACACGATATTTACTGGGACACCGTGTTGTCTCACTATCTGTCGCGTATACCTTTCAGCGAATTATTCTGTAGACTGTCCTACTCGAAAAGGAAGAAAGTTAGCTACTTTTGTGTGATGATCCAATATCACCCAAACTGTATCTCGACCAGTCGGTGATCTAGGTAAACCAGTCACAAAGTCCATCATGATGTGTTCCCACTTCCACTCTGGAATAGGAAGCGACTGCAATAATCCTGTCGGTCTCTGTTGTTCTGCCTTCACTTGCTGACATACCAAACATCGCGATATGAAGCATGCTATTTCTCTCTTCATTTTGTTCCACCAAAAGTGTTGATTGATATATTGGTACATCTTCGTGCCTCCCGGATGAATGTGTCACGCCCCAGTCCCAAAATGACGAGGGACTGAGCACGTGAGCAATGGCCAGCAGCACGCACCGATGGACAACCCAATTTAATGGATCCATCAGGGCATGCTTAAGCTGTAGTCTAGCAGTACTAAGTACAAGTCTCAGGTATTACTATTCTCATCCACAGAATAACACAGATTAATGACGGAAATAATGCAAATAGAATTAAATATGCAATACTAAATAAGGTTATCTCGGGAAACAAATCCGAGAATTATTCTGTTACATTTAAGAAAACATAGACTGGAAATAAAATACTGTGTAGCTGAAACCGGTGCTCAGGAGAAGTCTTCTGCAACTATCTCGTCCTCGGTTCCGGGTTTTGCTCCAAGGAGTGCTCCTGTACCGTACACCTCGGGGTAGTTCTCTGCGGCTATACCTGGGGACATAGTCCATTCCAGGTCCTCAGGGGACATAACAAGGTACAGAAAATACAAGCCAAAACATATGCAGTGCAGCAATAAAATAAACAGCAGGGTAAATATGTAAACCAGCTAGTGATATGCAAGTGAGAGTTTTAGTCATACTCAGGCTGACTACTACAGGATCAGTGTCGAAGAAACCATAGCAGTATTTTCTCGAAGAGCCAGTAAGGAACCAAAGCTCTGTATCAGAGTCGAAGGCACCGCCAGATATAAGTATTTATTATATTATATACAGACTTGATATGACAATACTCTCCCCACCCCATGTAATCTCACGTCACAGTTCCAGAATATATCAGGTACAAGTCACGCAAGTTTGAACTAATGCAATGAGTCAGGCTAGAATCTAAGCATGTAAACTGGAAATGACATGAAAATGTAACCTATACGGGATCACCAGGTATATCTCAGGCAATTCCGTCACATGAAGAGTGTCAGGTGTCCTGGGTTAAGCAGTTAAACATGTGGCATAAGAATCTACCAGAAATCAAGTAAAATACTATAACCAGGATTATCTGAGAATTGGCAAGCTTTACTTGCCCACTGATGTATAAACAAGTCCAGAAAATAGCTAGCAAAGCTGCAAGTTTTGGCAAGGTACACTTGCCTGAGGTTCCTGTTCGGTTTGCAGTTCTGACTTCGGCGGGAATTGCAGGTGATACTCCGGTTGCTGAAACAAACATCACCATCAGATCCAGAAAATATCAATCAGCTAGAAATGCCTGTCCTTGGGTCCAATTTGGAGACAAGGGCAAAAACGGCAGTTTCGGGCCAAAACGGGGTCCACCGGTGGCCCGCTTTGCACCGAAAAATGCGTCAGGGTCAACGGTCTCCAAATTCACCAAACTTAGTGTCAACAGGTCAGAAACGCTGATACGAACCCAACGAAACTTTCAGAATTGAATTTCGATGAGCCGTTCACAAAATTGCCCGTCGAGCGGGGCCTGTGGGGCCCACGACACGCGATTTCGTCAACGTTCTCAGAATCGAACCAAACTTGACCCACAGGACCAGCGTATCGCTACGAGTCCGATGGCGCAAGTTTCGTCTCGATCCGACGAGTGTACACAAAGTTAGGGTAAATTGCAGAAAAGTCAGATACGGGGCGATGTCCGCGGATACGCGTTGATTCCGGTGTGCTCGCACACCCGAATCAGCTTCCGCGAAATCCCACACGTCCGTATCGACGAGGCGCACGTATCTGTGAAGACCGCACGTGACCAAGTCGTCCCGTTTGGCGGAGCGTACTCAGTTCCGGGGTGAAACATGGTCTGGTTTTTCCTGTTTTTGGATCGCGGTGTACGATCACCACAGGACGCGATGCCCCGAACAGTTTGTCCGGACACCGAGAGGGTCATACAGGCTTCGCAACGCAATTTGCGGGATCAAAAACGGAGCTACGAGCAAAAAGATACACGCACCTGAAGGGGACCCGAAAAACATGGTCGAGCCGTGTCCGACACACGTGTCCGACACGTGTCGAAAACCTAGGGTTAGGGTTAGGGTTAGGGTTAGGGTTAGGGTTTGCTGTCGGCGGAGCTGAGGCCGGCCGGAGGTGGGCTGGGCGGCGCTGGCGGCGGAGGGAGGCCGGGGACAGCGTCGCCGGGGGCTCGGGATGCGGGCGGCGCCGGCAGCGGGTCGCTGGAGGCGGCTCGAGCAGCGGCTCGGCTGGAGAAGAAGGAGGAGGAGAAAGGGGAGGCCGGCTAGTCTTCGGTGGCGGGCAGCTGCGGGAGGAGGTCGGCGTGGCGGCGGCGGAGGAGGTTTGGCTGCGCGGGGGAGTCGGTGGCGGCGTGGTGTCGTGGTGGCCGGAGGGAAGGGGAGAGGGGATTAAATAGGACAGCGGGGGAAGGCGTGGCTCCGGGCGAGGCGGTGGAGGGGGGGGATCGTGGCCGAGGGTGCGGGGGTCGCGCGGGGCTTGCGGGGGTCGTGGCCGGCGGGGCGCACGGCTGGCGGCGGAGAACGGGGGCGAGTGGGGTGAGAGGGGAACGGGTCGGGTTCGGGTCGGGTTCGGTCGGGCGGACCCGACCCGACCCGTTAAGCCTAGCGGGTCTTGGGCTGAGTTGGGCTGGGCCGGCCCGGTTGGGGTTGGGCTGGGCCCGCTTTGGGCCAGGGTTTAAATATTAAAATAAATAATTAATAAATAAATAAATAGTTTAAATAATTAATAATTGTTTTTAGGTGTTTAAAAATAGGTCCGGGGCCCAATAAATTCCAAAAAAATTGCCCTAAGTCCAGTTTTTTATTTTACATCCAAAAATATTATTTTCATAATATTTAAATATCATTTAATATCAATTAAAAATCATTGAATAATTAAAACTCTGTTTTTAAATTACAGAAAAATCCCAGAAAATTTTAGAAAATTGTAAAAAATCCAGTTGTTTTAAAAATTTAAAAATCAGGGGGTTTACAATCTACCCCCCTTAAGAGGATTGCGTCCTCGCAATCAAAGAATAACCGGTCAGCAGAGATGACACGGTCGCAGGTATCGTTTGAAAGCACATCACAATAGACTTCAGGGAAATACCATTTCCCTAAAATTGAAAGTTTACACTTTACAGGAAAATCTAGTTAAAACTATACTTTTATAAAAACCAGGTTATTATTAACAAGTTGCAAATTACTAGGTTGGGGCTGAGGTCACGAACCAGTAGGCACGAGCTACAACAAGACTAGAAACGGAAAACTATAAATCACTTACTCGCATCGGCTTCCTGCACAGTCATCGCGAAAGCCTGCTCTCGTCCTTGAGGTAGATTCCTCTGCTGCTGCTGAGCTTGCTGGTAGGGTGCTGCTCGAGGTGCTGGTGGAGTTTACTGGTTCGCCCTTGGTGCTCCTTCTCTTCGTTCAGGGCAGTCTCTTACTGCATGCTGCCTGGATCCGCAGCCTAAGCAGAGTCCGAGTTTACATCTACATTCCTTCTCGACATGGCCTATCTTGCCGCAGTGGTAACAGGTAGGAAGGTAGAAGGCTTTTGGTGCAGCTGGTGGTGGCGAGCTTGTTTGTTGACGCTTTGCAGACTCCTCTTGTGCTGCTTTGGTTGGTGCGGATGGGGAAGGCCGCTTCAGTCTGGTCTCTCTCTTGGTGACGCGCTCTATGCGTCGAGCCGCAGCAAGGACGTCCGAGTATGATGTTGGTGCGACAGACCCAATTAGTTTCTGCAGCTCAATGTTTAGTCCATCGAAGAATTTCTCGGCCTTCTCTTCCTCAGTCGGGATCAGGGTGGGGGCGAAGCGGCTCAGACGAATGAATTCTGCGTTGTACTCTTCCACCGTCATAGAGTCCTGAGTGAGGCGATTAAACTTGTCCCGCAGTTCTGATCGAGCGATGGCAGGAATGTACATCTCCTGGAAGAGTCTAGAGAACTCCTCCCAGGTGACTCGGTCTGGTCCGAGTTGCGTCTCCTCGGATAGCCACCAGTGATGAGCGTTGTCCGTCAATTGCATTCTGACGGCTGTCATCCAGCGTTCCCGTGGAAGTTCAGCTGCTTCAAGTTGATGCCGAATGTTGGTAAGCCACTCATGAACTTCTGTGGGCTCCTCTTTTCCAGAAAAAGTGCGGGGCTTCAGTTGGCAGAAGTCAGTGATTGAGCCTGTAGTTGGCCGTCGAGCTGGTAGGTTGGCCTGCTCCAGTGCAGTTACAATGCTGTCCCTCAAGAAATTAGCTTCACGACGCTGAGCCTCGTGTTGGACTTGTTGCTGTGCTTGCATCATCGCGTAGATCATTTAAAATATTTGCTGCCCGTCGATCGGCTGTCCTGGTGGGAACACGGGCATTGGTGGGACGAACTGCGGCGGAGGTGGGATATCGTCGCGCCAAAATCGGGAGGTAGGTTGACCTGCCTGCTGGCTCTGTTGAGTTGGTGGAACTCCTCCGACTGGTGTCACTTCGTTGTCATAGGTGACACCTGTAGCTTGGGGTGTTCCGACGGGAGTCTCGTTGCATTCTTGTGGGTCCATTTCCCTGTATCCAAAATAACCAATAAGAGACGCACAGGAAACAAGACAAGATGCAAGTTCAAGTTAGTTCGAATATGATACAGATATCAAAAACGATTCAAGCAAGTGGATGAGATCATAAAATTTTATCCTATCTTATTGCAGGCCTGTTCGGTCCCTAAGTTGAAACCGAACAATTTAGTCGTAGACCTGCATGGGCCACCACAAAAACCATGTCACGCCCCAGTCCCAAAATGACGAGGGACTGAGCACGTGAGCAATGGCCAGCAGCACGCACCGATGGACAACCCAATTTAATGGATCCATCAGGGCATGCTTAAGCTGTAGTCTAGCAGTACTAAGTACAAGTCTCAGGTATTACTATTCTCATCCACAGAATAACACAGATTAATGACGGAAATAATGCAAATAGAATTAAATATGCAATACTAAATAAGGTTATCTCGGGAAACAAATCCGAGAATTATTCTGTTATATTTAAGGAAACATAGACTGGAAATAAAATACTGAAAAGAAAATACTGTGTAGCTGAAACCGGTGCTCAGGAGAAGTCTTCTGCAACTATCTCGTCCTCGGTTCCGGGTTTTGCTCCAAGGAGTGCTCCTGTACCGTACACCTCGGGGTAGTTCTCTGCGGCTATACCTGGGGACATAGTCCATTACAGGTCCTCAGGGGACATAACAAGGTACAGAAAATACAAGCCAAAACATATGCAGTGCAGCAATAAAATAAACAGCAGGGTAAATATGTAAACCAGCTAGTGATATGCAAGTGAGAGTTTTAGTCATACTCAGGCTGACTACTACAGGATCAGTGTCGAAGAAACCATAGCAGTATTTTCTCGAAGAGCCAGTAAGGAACCAAAGCTCTGTATCAGAGTCTAAGGCACCGCCAGATATAAGTATTTATTATATTATATACAGACTTGATATGACAATACTCTTCCCACCCCATGTAATCTCACGTCACAGTTCCAGAATGTATCAGGTACAAGTCACGCAAGTTTGAACTAATGCAATGAGTCAGGCTAGAATCTAAGCATGTAAACTGGAAATGACATGAAAATGTAACCTATACGGGATCACCAGGTATATCTCAGGCAATTCCGTCACATGAAGAGTGTCAGGTGTCCTGGGTTAAGCAGTTAAACATGTGGCATAAGAATCTACCAGAAATCAAGTAAAATACTATAACCAGGATTATCTGAGAATTGGCAAGCTTTACTTGCCCACTGATGTATAAACAAGTCCAGAAAATAGCTAGCAAAGCTGCAAGTTTTGGCAAGGTACACTTGCCTGAGGTTCCTGTTCGGTTTGCAGTTCTGACTTCGGCGGGAATTGCAGGCGGTACTCTGGTTACTGAAACAAACATCACCATCAGATCCAGAAAATATCAATCAGCTAGAAACGCCTGTCCTTGGGTCCAATTTGGAGACAAGGGCAAAAACGACAGTTTCGGGCCAAAACAGGGTCCACCGGTGGCCCGCTTTGCACCGAAAAATGCGTCAGGGTCAACGGTCTCCAAATTCACCAAACTTAGTGTCAACAGGTCAGAAACGCTGATACGAACCCAACGGAACTTTCAGAATTGAATTCCGATGAGCCGTTCACAAAATCGTCCGTCGAGCGGGGCCTGTGGGGCCCACGACACGCGATTTCGTCAACGTTATCAGAATCGAACCAAACTTGACCCACAGGACCAGCGTATCGCTACGAGTTCGATGGCGTAAGTTTTGTCTCGATCCGACGAGTGTACATAAAGTTAGGGTAAATTACAGAAAAGTCGGATACGGGGCGATGTCCGCGGATACGCGTTGATTCCGGTGTGCACGCACTCCCGAATCAGCTTCCGCGAAATCCCACACGTCCGTATCGATGAGGCGCACGTATCTGTGAAGACTGCGTGCGACCAAGTCGTCCCGTTTGGCGGGGCGTACTCAGTTCCGGGGTGAAACATGGTCTGGTTTTTCCTGTTTTTGGATCGCGGTGTACGATCACCATAGGACGCGATGCCCCGAACAGTTTGTCCGGACACCGAGAGGGTCATACAGGCTTCGCAACGCAATTTGCGGAATCAAAAACTGAGCTACGAGCAAAAAGATACACGCACCTGAAGGGGACCCAAAAAACAGGGTCGAGCCGTGTCCGACACACGTGTCCGACACGTGTCGAAAACCTAGGGTTAGGGTTAGGGTTAGGGTTTGCTGTCGGTGGAGCTGAGGCCGGCCGGAGGTGGGCTAGGCGGCGCTGGCGACGGAGGGAGGCCGGGGACAGCGTCGCCGGGGGCTCGGGACGCGGGCGGCGCCGGCAGCGGGTCGCCGGAGGCGGCTCGAGCAGCGGCTCGGCTGGAGAAGAAGGAGGAGGAGAAAGGGGAGGTCGGCTGGTCTTCGGTGGCGGGCAGCTGCGGGAGGAGGTCGGCGTGGCGGCGGCGGAGGAGGTTTGGCTGCGCGGGGGAGTCGGTGGCGGCGTGGTGTCGTGGTGGCCGGAGGGAAGGGGAGAGGGGATTAAATAGGACAGCGGGGGAAGGCGTGGCTCCGGGCGAGGCGGTGGAGGGGGGGGATCATGGCCGAGGGTGCGGGGGTCGCGCGGGGCTGGCGGGGATCGTGGCCGACGGGGCGCACGGCGGGCGGCGGAGAACGCGGGCGAGTGGGGTGAGAGGGGAACGGGTCGGGTTCGGGTCGGGTTCGGTCGGGCGGACCCGACCCGACCCGTTAAGCCTAGCGGGTCTTGGGCTGAGTTGGGCTGGGCCGGCCCGGTTGGGGTTGGGCTGGGCCCGCTTTGGGCCAGGGTTTAAATATTAAAATAAATAATTAATAAATAAATAAATAGTTTAAATAATTAATAATTGTTTTTAGGTGTTTAAAAATAGGTCCGGGGCCCAATAAATTCCAAAAAAATTGCCCTAAGTCCAGTTTTTCATTTTACATCCAAAAATATTATTTTCATAATATTTAAATATCATTTAATATCAATTAAAAATCATTGAATAATTAAAACCCTGTTTTTAAATTACAGAAAAATCTCAGAAAATTTTAGAAAATTGTGAAAAATCCAGTTGTTTTAAAAATTTAAAAATCAGGGGGTTTACAGAATGGAATACTGGAAACTGTGTGCTTCAGTCATAACTTCTTGTCGAATATCCCCGTTTGGTATACATAGATGATTCCAAAACCTTTGTGTTCCATCCGCATGTATTGTCAACTCCTTCCGAAGATCCGATTCACATTCTTCTCGTAGTTTTTGAATCTTTGGGTCCTCAGCCTGAGCTAGTTTGATTCTATCTACCAAAGTTATCTGAATCTGTAGGCTATCCTAAACTTCTGTACACCATGGAAGTACTATCTCGAAACCCATCTCTCGTAAGTCTTCTAGAATGTGCTTCTGAGTAGTCAACATAAATTTTTTTCCCTCTTCTGCTAAGTGCAGCAGCTACTACATTAGCCTTGCCTGGATGGTTCTGAAGTTTTACGTCATAGTCTTTCAACAACTATAGCCACCTTCTTTGCCTCATGTTCAGGTCCTTCTGCGTGAATACATACTTCAAACTCTTATGATCTGTGAATATTTCTACTCGATCGCCATATAAGTAGTGCCTCCATAGCTTAAGTGCAAACACTACTGTTGTTAGCTCCAAATTATGTGTTGGATAGTTCTTCTCATGATCCCTGAGCTGCCTAGAAGCATAAGCTTTAACTCTTTCTTGTTGCATTAAAACACATCAAAGTCCTTTGCTAGATGCATCACAGTACACTGTGAATCCTCCGAAGCCTGCTGAAAGATTAAGGATTGGTGCAGAGATTAACTTCTTCTGTAACTCTTCAAAGGCTGTCTGAAATTCCGCTGACCATATAAACTTAACGTCCTTGTACGTCAACCGAGTCAACGGTGCCGAGATCTTAGCAAAATCTGACACAAATCTCCTGTAGTATCCTGCCAAGTCCAGAAAATTATGCACTTCTGCTACTGTCTTCGGGACTGGCCAGTTCTCTACTGCATCTACCTTCTTGGGATCTATTGACACTCCTACTCCATAAATAATATGCCCAAGAAAGGATATATGATCCAGCCAAAACTCACACTTACTAAGCTTCACATATAACTGATGTTCCCTCAAAGTTTGCAGAACTATCCTGAGATGTTCTTCATACTCCTCCTCATTATGAGAATACACCAGGATGTTATCGATGAATACTACCACAAATTGGTCTAAGTAAGGCATAGAATTATGGTTCATTAATTCCATGAATATCGCTGGAGCATTAGTCAGTCTGAATGACATAACTAAGAATTCGTAATGTCCATATCGTGACCTAAATGTTGTCTTCGGTATATCCTGCTCCCGGACTCGCACCTGATGATATCCTAATTGTAAATCTATCTTGGAGAAGACTCTTGCTCCACTTAATTGGTAAAATAAATCATCAATCCTTGGTAATGGGGTACTTGTTCTTTACTGTCACTGCATTCAACCGCCTAGAATCCATACACAACCGCGTTGATCCTTCCTTATTCTTTACAAATACCACTGGTGCTCCCCACGGTGATCCACTGGTCCAAATAAACTTCTTCTTCTTTAGTTCTTCCATGTGTCGATACAACTAATCAAGCTTTGATGGTGACATAGGGTACACCTTCTGGGATACTGGTTCTGCTCTTGGCATCAACTCTATATAGACTCTACTGCTCTAACTGGCGGTAATCCGGAAAGATCGTTAGAAAAGACATCCATGAACTCTTCAACTATCTTGGGCAGCAGGTCTTCTTCCTTCGCTATTGTTGTGACTTCTCCCTTATGCTAGTCTCTTGCTATTCTGCTAAAGACAAACTCTTCTAGACCAAAAATTCTAAATAATACTCTACCCTCACGATAGTCTATCATTGCATGACTATCTCGATCAACTTTGCAGGTAATATATGCCCACATACTACGGCTGGATATGCTAGGCACACCCTACTAACTTCTATGATCCCATTGCCAATGAGTATATTCAACCTCTTTGGCAATGCCTCAAACTTCAATCCAATACATGTCACATATTTTGTAGATATAAATGAGTACGAAGCTCCAGAATCAATTAAAGCTATGGAAGGAAAGGTTGTAACGAAAATGTTACCTGCCATTACATCGTTCGACGCCATAGCTTCCTCCAAAGTCAAGGTGAGTGCCTGCCCTTGGCCTTGTTGAGCTCCATGTTGTTGTCTTCCTTGTGCCGTAGTTGTGGCCCTTATTGATTCTCATGTTGTTGTTGTCTATAAAGCTGGACCTACATTGGCAACGGACGCTGAGCTAAAGGTCGTACTGCTGCTGCTGGTCCTCCTTGTTGCACTGCCCTTGGAGCTGACAATGCAGAAAACTGTTGTACTAGCCCTCCTGGCCTCTGTATCAATGGACATGTGGCAACCTTGTGATCAGGGCTCCCATATATCAAGCATAATCTGTTAGCTATCCGACAAACATCCCGGGTATGACCTCCCTTGCCATAGTAGGTACAACCTGTCGGTGCTCCCCGTCGTTGTTGCTGCTGCTGTTGCCGAGTTGGTGTCATCACTATCGAGGTCATTGGCATCCTTTGTGTCACGTCATGGATGCGAATACCAGGGGATAGTGCCGACGTTCGCGGTACTGGGCCTCCCTTATTTTTCTGTCAATGAGGCCTCTTTCGATCTACTCTTCTGGATGCATCATCTGGAAAGTAAGCTCAACCCTCTTGGATTCTATCAATACTGCCTCGAAGGTCTGGTAGTCATGCACCTCTATCATGTGTAAGATCTTTAAGTGAAGTCCATGCTGGAACCTTATTGCTCTCTCTAACTCTGTTGCCACCATGGTTGGAGCAAATCTTCTTAGTCGACAAAACTCTGCCGCATAGCCGTCTACTGTCCTTCCAGGATGCTCGAGGTTAATGAACCTTTGTTACAACTCATACTGAGCCACAATCCCGAAGTACTTTTACCTGAAACGGGTCTTGAAATTATCCCATAAAATAGGATGCCTCAATCTTATCTCCATCGTGGCCCACCAATCTCTTGCAAGATCTTAGAGCTGTAGGCTAACCAGGTCAACCCGTTCCTTGGCCTAAATTTTAACTGCTGTTAGAATGGTCTCAATATCCTGGAGCCAATCATCTACCGTGATTGCGCCCTCCGTGCCAAAGAAATATCTGGGATTTAGTCTGCAAAATCTAACAGATGCCCCAGAATCTGTTCTTCCGTCTCGTTCCAGGGCCGTCTGTAAACCTTGGTTCAATAAGACATTCTATTCCTGCTACTGAAGCTGATGTTGATGTTGTTGTTGTTGCACCACCATCTGGTATTGTTGGGTAGCCAACAATCCATGGATAATCTCTAGCAAGGCTGGGGTATCCAGTATTGTCGGCACTGCGGGATGTACGAGAATACCTGGAGCCTACTGCTCTGTCCCATTTATCGTGGGCTCAACTCAGATCTTTGGCTGGTGTTCTATAGGATCTCGTATCACTGTCAACTCTGACTCTCCTATTGCTGTAACATCGGGGGAAGGAGAATCCCTAAAGAAGAGCACAATAAACATCAAGTACAGGACGAGAAGGAACAAAGAAGCAACCAATCTAGGAGAATTCAAGGTGAGTATCGAAGATGACGAATTCAGAATTTCAAGAAGGATCATATTTGATTGAGACTCCTATGACCATGACACCCCATAAGTCTGAGGAACATACCTGCATAGGCCACCACTAAAATTTTGTCATGCCCCAGTACTAGAATACGAAGACGGACATGACCAGCTACCCCCTACAAGATGTTATACGTCGTACGACGATCATGGCTGTATAAGACAAGGGGGTGCATACTACAATCAAGTCTCTTATGGTCAAGAGCTTCTATGTCTCAATCATCCAAACATAAAACAATAAACATAGAGCATATATGATAAAGCAATAAGGCATTCCAAACGCTTTCTCAAAATATTCTGGAGACCAGCTATGCATAAGAAAAGTTGAAAGAGTAAAAAAAGTGCATGACAGTGATCAACTGTAGTCTGATTTAATACAATCATGTAAGGAAACTAATGTCCAGACGAGCCGGCTAACTGGTGTCGGTGGCTAAACGCCCAAAAAGAAGTAAATGCATAATGATGAGCAGGGAAGAAGAAAACCCACTCGCTATCCCCTGTGACCATGTTCCTGGTAAACGCCATGAGTAGGGGAATGTACGTTGGATCCTCGGGTGCTGGCTCGAAACCTGGCCATGCAAAACCTGTGGGGTTAGACCCCAAATAGCAAGTACCACAAAGGAAATACGAAATAGAGAAACAAAAATCCAAGGAAAATATATAATAAATACATAGGTTCAGTGTCGTAACTTAGGTCCATGGCATATCCTAGCGCAAAGGCCCAACCCTACAACCAAACAAGGACAAGGGTTGAACCATCACACTATGATAGTTCATTTCCCTAGGCAACTAACCGAATAATACAATCACAACCAAGTTCATTTTCTCTATATCGACCAATCATTTGTACGGCTTGCTATTTTGTGGAGTCTGAGGTTATCTCAAAAATAATGCATAATAGGTATCATCAGATCCCGCCAGTGCCAAACATAAGCTTACTGAACTAAATAAATAAAAACAGGCACTTGCAGGATGTACTAATTCAGTTGTAGGGCCACTGCGCTAAAAATACGGTATTAGCGGTTCTAGTGTTCCTATAGTGAAATAGTGGCTCGGCATAATAATATGTTAGATACTTCTATCTACTAAGGCAGATGATATACAGTATCTGTATTGGCCATCCCATAACGCACTTAAAATAAATCTATGTGGAAAGGTTCGTTAGCATGATCTCGGGATACCGTTCGCTCCAATGTTACTACCACTTTTAGTTACCTAATTAGCCCTATGTTGTGTTTAAAATCTCAAAGCGTGGTCACATGAGAATTTTTCTTAAGATGTCGTACAAATTATGGATACGCTAGATAGGAATCCATGAAAGTCAAATCTGGATTCATCCGAGTGTGTATGTAACATTTAGTCAATCAATATCCTAGCTACGCTTTGGTAGTTGACTCGTTTATTATGCCCGTGCTGGGGAAACAATATATATTTATAATATCACGCGTTCAGCAATTTGGAGGCATTCTCGATGCACAACCCAAATATAATCACTTAATAGGTGACACAATGTGTCGCATCTCGGCGCACATTAAATCATGGACAATTATAAGGCAATAGTGGTATCAGCACATATACAATATTCGAGTCCAATTACCAATTATATATTGGGTCACGAAAGAATAATAAAATATTCAATCAAACAAGCAAGGCCGCATGGTTCTCTCGACCGCATGGGAAGTCTAGGCCGCATAACAAGTCCTGGCCGCATATGAAGTCAGGCTGTATAACAAGTCCTGGCCACATATAAAGTCAGGCCGCATAACAAGTCCTGGCCTCATGCTCAGGGTAAAAGTCTACTCCTTGGGACAAGTGTTGAAGTGACGGGTAATGAATTAAGTGTCAGTGATGTGACATAAAGTTATTGATGTGACAAGCCATAAAGTGTGTCAAAGAGAAAAAATAAATATCATAGAAATATGTGCCACGGTTCGGAGTCATGCGTCCAAAGAAAATGGTGGCCGCATGCTCTCCAGGCCGCATATGTGTCGGTACCGCATAAGGAGTCAATGCCGCATGGAGTCGATGCCGCATGGAGGTCTTTTGGGCTTCGCAAAATTCTCATTCGTTCAGCGAGTGAAAACATAAGGTATTCAAGGACAGTTTTGTGAATAAGCAGTCATGCGTCCAACAAGATGAACACATGCTATCAGTATGCAGCAAGAGTTTAGGCCGCATAACCCTCTCAGGCCGCATAGCACTCTCAGCCGCATATCTCGCTAGCCGCATAACTCGCTGGCCGCATATGAACTTCGTCTTCTCCAACAACAGGTTCAGTCATGGCAAAAAAGTTCCAAAAACTGAAATCTTGTTTTGTCCATAAAATCCTTATTTTAAGTCCAAATCGGGTGAACCAAAATCAAAAATGCTCTAAATTGAAAGCTCCATCATGTAGCAAAAATAAGTTTTCTAAAATACATGTTTAATAGATCAAAACTAAGAAAAACTCATGAAACCCATAAAAACTCTAAGTTAGAAATGTTGATCTACTCAGAACCATCCATCAAAACAGAAAAACTCCAAGTTCTAAAAGTGCTAAAAAATACATAAAAATATAATAGAACAATAATATGGAGGTTTCTCCATTTCCCATGCAAGGTGTACTTGCCTATGGAAATGGGGGAGAGAAAACTAAAGAGAGGAAGAAATAAAGAAGTGAAGAGAGAGAGAAAAAAAATGTTGGGTTATATATGGTAGGGTTGAGGGTTGAACCAAGGGTTCTCTTGATTTGAACCAACCCACAAAATAAACCATGAGCAATGTTAAACCAAAGAATGAGTCTAGTCACCATGCACATGCAACCATGCTAAAATAAAAATACGTTCCAAATACATATATCGAAAACGGGGAGTGACAAATCATAAACTTGCTTTATAACATAAACTTGTATATAAACTTGTCACGTAATGCCATAGCACGTGTAAACTTGGTCAGTCATAGAGCTCTTGCCTAGCAGGGTTGTCCATGCTGCATGGGGCCCTTAGAGATCGGGGTAGCCGGTAGCACAATATTCTTTCCTCCTAGTGATCTAGGTAATTATGATCTTGTTTAGTCATTACTAAGTTATTTCAAGTTCTCAAGTCGTGGACACTTGAGAACTCTTTAGAATGACGAGCCGCGAGTACGAGCTTTCCACGAGTTATCGTATACGCGACACACGATACATTAGGAAATACTCACACTCGATTGTCCGATGCCAATGCAATGGATTTTCATATATAAATATTTTTACGGTATCGTAAGGATTGTGAACTTGTACATAAACTTGTCTCGTGAACTATATGCAAAACTTGTCTAGTAATATAAACTTGTATCGACATAAGGAAGCACACAACAATAGTCACCAAAAGAAATTATTAAATGGACATTATTAAAAGGAACACAAAATGTGTACAAGAATTTCTGGCCGCATGCGCCCACTAGCCACATGGACTCACTTGCCGCATGCACCCACTGGCCGCATGCACTCACTTGCCGCATGCGCTCACTGGCCGCATGCACCCAATTATAACATGGAATTACTGGCCTCATCCACCCAATTGTCGCATGGACTCACTGGCCGCATACTCAGGGTTAAAATCTACTCCTTGGGGTAAGTGCTGAGTGATGGGTTAATAAATGAAGTTGCAGTGAATCAATAATAAAGGGATGGATGTGACAGGCCGTAAAGTATGTCAGAAAGAAAAGATAAAACCATAGAAAGATGTACAAGGGCAAAGCAGAGTTATGTGGTAAAAGAGGTAAGGCGCATAGTACCAATGCCGCATAAGTCCGCTTGCCGTATGATCAGATTACCACATAGATGCCCCTCTTGGAATTAGCGAATTTTTTATTCGTCCAGCGAGTGAAAACACAAGCAGTTCAAGGATAAGCTCCAAAATACTTAGGTAATGAATAGTCATGCATCTAACAAGGTGGACACATGCTGTCAGTATGCAGCAAGGAGTTCAGGCCGCATAACCCTCTCGGACCACATAGCTCTCTCTGTCGCATAGGTCGCTGGCCGCATAAAGACTTCGTCTTCTCCAGCAGCAGGTTCAGCCATGACCGAAAGCTCCAAAAACAAAAATTTATTTTCTTCATAAAAACTTTATTTTAACTCCAAATTAAGTGAAACAAAAGCCAAATTGTACGAAATAAAATGCTCTAACATAAAGAACAACTAGTTTTCTAAAACACCAAGTTTTAATAAATTAAAATCAAGAAAAACTCATGGAACCCATAAAAAAATTCTAACTTGAAACTCAGATCTACAAAAATCTGTTCATCAAAACCAAAAATTTTAAGAACTAAAAATAATGAGGAGTAAAAGGGGAACATTTTTTTATCAAACATATTTTTAAAAACACACATATATAAAAAATCCAAAAATTAAGGTTTTATCATGGAGCAAGATGTACTTGCCTAAGAGTCCAACGACCTCTTTCTAGCTGGGTCCGGTGCTAGGGTTCAGCTATGGGAGGTACACGGGGGTAAGGGAGAAGGGAGAAAGAAAGAATAAAATAAAAATGAAGAAGAAGAAATAGAGGAGAGAGAGAAAAGCTCATATATATACTAAGAGGAGAGAAAAAGTGGTTTAGTCATGGGTTCAGTCAAATGAACCGAACCAAGTGTCCATTCTATATGCAAGTCCTAAACAGGGTCTATGGCAATGTCAATGGGTATTCTACTGGTCTCGGCTAGTCTCTCTAAAAAAATGATAATAAATAAAATAACATGAACCAACATAAGAAATACAGCAGGAATACATAATCAGAAAAAAATAAATTCTAGAAATTTAAGAAATACCAAATTTAGAATCGGGTATGACACAAATTTCATACAACAACTCGGACAGTCTATCCGAGTTTTGTCCCTTTCTCACAGACTTGATCCAGCACTTTGGAAGTGCATCATTGACTACAGTAAAAATGAACAGTTGGAGCAATACTTACTCATTGATGGAATACGAGTCTTTTATGCTGAGAAATGGAAAACCTAGAATCTGGAACTGCGGGGTTGGCAGCCACCACCTTTTTTTCAGCATAGCGCTTCCATTCCCGCTTCGGCCTTCAGCTTTGCTGCCCCCTTCAGCATACCAATACTCAGTATTTACCATCACTCCATAATTATTGGGAATCAGACACTCCCTGAAAGTGTTCCGACACCGTGTCTGAGAGTGCCCGCAACGAAAACTTTAGGCCAACCCACCCGAGATAACCAACCCATGTCTAACGAAACCAAGCACAGATAAACACAAGTATATGGCGGTGACTAAATCACCTGGACCAATCTCAACCTTTATAACTCAGTAAAATTACAAGATTGACAAAATCAATGTTGAACCCTTTGCCCTAATAGATTCAACCCCCTCACCACACTCAAGAAAAGAAAGATATTATAATTGAAATCGCTCACAAACCCGTAGCAATTTCCCTAACCTAAGTAAACGACTCCTCGATTAGATCTCTTCTTTCTTCTGTATTGGATGACGAAGTCCTGAGAGAAAAGCACGAACTTTCTCTTAGATTTTCTGTGGACGAGCACCCCGAATCTCAACATTATGCTGCTCTTTGTGCCTCCACCCTCCTCCTATATTTATAGGATGAGAAATCCTATTTTAGGTCATAATAGAAATTCCTAAATAGAAAACCTTAAAATAAGAATCCTATTCCACCGAAAAGAGCCCAACACCAATTATGGACGTCCAAATATGGTCAAATTAAATATTTGATACAAATTTGAAATCGAATCAAATTTATATTTAATGTAGATTTTCAAATTATATCAAATCAAATCTTTGCCCATATTTGGGCTCCAAAATTCACCAAATCCAGACTAGACCCCAACAATCTCCCCCTCCAGTCTGATGAGAGGGCGTTGACCCTATGGCTTCTCAACTAGGCTCCATGTCTGTCGTCCCACGATATAGTTTCTGCTCTCTTATCCCACCGATCTTCGATCCTCCGAGTTGCTTTGCATCTTCCTTCGTCTCCAGCTCCTCAACCATCACGTTGATGCTAGCTGCCATGCGTTGCACCTTCTGTACCACTGGGATCCTGCCGATATCAATGACACGGATGAGACCAAAGTCCCTGACTATTAGCCTCACCGTGAGTCTTGGCTGCATATCATCGACTTTCGTCTTCCACCAAAACGTGTTAACATTCCGACGAGCTTTTTCACCCTTGGCTGGCCTAACCAAGCGGACGGTGCGATTCTTCCGAGATTCGAACTCTTGAACCTGCCCAACTTCGTGTCCGAACTTGAAGCTCCCCCATACACATGCATCCTTGAGCAGAACATCACGCACTGTGCATGTCATCGATGACCCACAGCTCCCCTAGAACTGTGTGAATGATGATGCTTCCTCCTCAGATTGAGTTTTCTGTAAACCTTGATCTCCTTCCTGCCTCGAACTGTTGAAACCGATGTTGCTCCGTGAAATTTTGGCAAACCATCCATCACCAAAATCGGATTCGGGAAGCAACCCCCACCTGTAGACCGACCAGCTATCATGGGACCGACAGACTGACTTACAATATTTGACTCATCATTATTCGTCGCTTTGTCTCGACAAACCGAATCCTCCGTAATCCTCAAAGTATCTCGAAGCCCCTCCTCGGCAAGTTCCTGACGATCCAACTCCTATCGAATATCCCTCGAGCCTCCATCCGATGTCTGTGGCCTGCCTGTATAACTCAGCAGCTTGAGCCTGTATATGCCACAACATAAATCTCCTCGAGCCAGCTGTTAGGAACCCTTTGTAAGCATCCAATCTTTGTCCCAAAACAAACTGCGACATCCATCATCCGCCAGCCTCCTTACCAAAACATAATTGTAGCGCAAACTCGGTACATGTCGCATATCCTTGAGAATAAGCTTCTCACCAAGCTTCGTTGTCAAGTGCTTATCACCGATGCCTACAAATACAGCCGTCCCCTTGTTTCCCATCTTCACACGTCCAAACCTGTCATCGTGGTATGACGTGAAGATCCTTCTATATGGAGTGGCGTGATACGACGCCCCAGTATCTATGACCCAATCGCCATCATGCCA
Organism: Iris macrosiphon; assembly: GCA_036927795.1. Lineage (NCBI taxonomy): Eukaryota > Viridiplantae > Streptophyta > Magnoliopsida > Asparagales > Iridaceae > Iris > Iris macrosiphon. The sequence continues at coordinate 190,977,726 of JAYESA010000010.1, forward strand.
CATGCCACAAGGTTCCTCTGCGTCGGTTGCTACGATGATGTGATCTCTCATAGCCTTGAGATCTTCTTGATCATCCTTACCTTTGGCCTTCTCAGCTTTGAGCTTCATGCAGTTCCTCTTGATGTATAACCCCTTTTGCCATAGTGATAGCATCCCTCCTTTGTGGTCCACAGTCGCAAGATCCCGAGAACTCCCCATATCCTCGCTTGTGACTTGGGTCTTCCCTTCTCGTAGGAAGCCACCAGAATAGACTCCTATGATAATTCCACTTGCTTACGCCGGATATCCTCGTTTAACAAGTTGCTTTTGACTGCCTCCATCGTGACAACTCCACTCGGCACGGAGTTTCTAACCGACACCACCAACGTCTCCCAGCTTTTCGGCAGAAAACTCAAAAGCAAAAGGGCCTAAAGCTCATCATCAATCACCATCTTCATCGTAGATAGCTGATTGATAATACCCTGAACCTCGTTCAGATGTTGTGCCACTGTGGCACCCTCCGTGTACTTCAAGTTGGAGAGTTGGCAAATCAGAAATGCCTTGTTGTCAGCCGTCTTCCTTTCGTACAACGAATGTAGCTTCTCCCACAATGCTTTTGCCGAACTCTCCATGGACACATGGTAAAATATCGAGTCGTCCAGCCATTGGCGGATGAATTCAACGGCCTTATGATCTAGTCATTTCCAGTCTTCAGCAGCTTTGTCTGATGGCTTAGCATTGCACCCTCCAACGGATCATGCAATTCCTTGTACCAGAGTAGATCCTCTATCCTTGGCTTCCAAATCGCCCAATTTTTCACTGTGAGGGTGAATATACGAGTGTTCATCTACTCAGTAGATATAGTTGCCAGAACCAAAACCAGTAACTATGATACCAGATCTTGGTAATCAGACACGTCCTGAAAGCGTTCCGAAACCGTGTCTGAAAGTGCCCGCAGCAAAAACTTTAGACCAACCTACCTGAGATAACCAACCCCTGTCTAACGAAATCAAGCACATATAAAGACAAGTATATGGCGGTGACTACGTCATCTGGACAAATCCCAACCTTTATAACTCAGGTAAAATTACAATATTGACAAAATCAATGTTGAACCCTTTGCCTTAATTGATTTAACCTCCCTCACCACACTCAAGAAGAAAAGAAAGAGATTACAATTGAAATCGCTCACCAACCCGTAGCAATTTTTCTAACCGAAGTTGACGACTCCTCGATTAGATCTCTTCTTCATTCTGTCTTGGATGACAAAGTCCTAAGAGCAAAGCACAATCTTTCTCTTAGATTTTCTGTGGACGAGCACCCCGAATATCTACATTGTGCTGCTCTTTGTGCCTCCACCCTCCTCCTATATTTATAGGATGAGAAATCATATTTTATGTCATAATAGGATTTACTAAATAGAAAACCTTAAAATAAGAATCATATTCTACCTAAAACAGTCCAACACCAATTATGGACGTTCAAATATGGTCAAACTAAATATTTGATACAAATTTAAAATTTAATCAAATCTTACATTTAATGTAGAATTTTAAATTATATCAAATTAAATATTTGACTATATTTGGACTTCAAAATTTATCAAATACATACCGGATCCAACAATAATTTCGTGCAGATCAAATAGATAACATATCAGTTGATAATAAAAATCTTCAGTACCTACAAAATCCCTTATTCCTAGGTGATTAACACTCATCTAACAAACAATGATGGCTGCAGTCCCCCACAAATGCATAGACATTAGGAAAGATGACTTAGTAGGCATAGAGATGTAAATAGTTCGCCACTGGCTTTTGACTATTCGTATATTGTTTGGAGTGATAGCATGATGTTGGACGCGTTATAGAAGCGTTTACAAACCCACTTAAAATAACCAATCAATCCACGAACATCAAGCACATATGAAGACAAATATATAGCGATGACTATGTCCTTGGACAAATTTTAACCTTTATCACTCAGATAAAATTACAAGATTACAAAAAAATTGATGTTGAAACCCTTTGTCCTAATTATAGATTCAACCTCTCACCACACTCAAGAAGGAACGGCAAATATTACAATTGAAATCACTTATCGACCCGTAGCAATTTTTCTAACCGAAGTTTAAGACTCCTCAATTAGAGCACGGACTTTCTCTTAGATTTTCTTGTGGACGAGCACCTTGAATCTCTACCTTTGTGCATACTTTGTGCCTCCACCCTCCTCCTATATTTATAGGATGAGAAATCCTATTTTAGGTCATAATACGATTTCCTAAATAAGAATCATATTACACCTAAAATAGCCCAACACCGATTATGAACGTCGATCAGATTAAATATTTGATACAAATTTGAAATCGAATCAAATCTTACATTTAATGTAGATTTTTAAATTATATTAATCAAATCTTTGACCATATTTTGGCCCCAAAATTTATCAAATCTAGACTGGACCTCAACACATGTGTCCCTGTGACATAGTTCGCCACTGGCGTTGGTGGTTCAGTTGATTCCATTGTTTCACCTTAAATTTATATACCCGCAAAATTTCATTCAAGAATAGCGGATAAGAATAATATTACATGTACATCATGTTCTTTACCCAGCTACTCTAGCTGGAGTAAGTAGTGGACTATGTGAGAAATCATATCGATATCGATTGATCGGGACAAAGTGAATTGAAACTAATTTTTTTTTTATCTATGGATTTACTTCTTTAGAATTGAATCCTAAATGCTGTGAATCGTGTCTTGGAAAAGAACTACTCAAACATTTTCACTGTTCGTTTTCGCTGAACGCTTTTGCTGTTATTTTTGTGAATGCATTTTAGTTGGTGTTTCGATGAATTCTATTGCTTGTCTTCATCTATTTCCACATTCATATCAAATTCTGAAAAAAGAAAAAGAAAGAGAAGACGAACACTAAATCTTTGTTGGTGCAAATACAGGTAAACGCGTAAAAGAGACTTGATCGAAGCATATGAGTTCTTTTTCTCTAGATAATTTTTCAATAGTAAGTAATTTTGATCATTCTTTTCTTTATCTTCGGATCTTAATAAAAAAAAAAAACCATTATATTACCTCTTTCATATATTGACTGCAAACACCAACAACATAAAAGAGCATGAAACATTTGGTTAGTACACCGCGCATTAAAGTAAATGATTACATTCTCAATCATTATATTACCTCTTTCAACAAACACAAATTCAATGATATATATATATATATATATATATATATATATATATATATATATATATATATATATATATATATATATATATATATATATATATATAAAAGCTTCTGTAATTATATATATATAAAAGCTTCTGTAATTATATATATATAAAAGCTTCTGTAATGTGCCTGCCCTTAATTTTCCCAATCTGGTAATGTAAACAAATCATATATTGACTGTAAACACCAACATAAAAAAAAACATAAACTGATTGAAGCTACCTACATTTCTACATTTTAATTGTACAAAATAACTGTAGCAGGAAAAAAAAAACAAACCAGTCCAAAGACCAATTACTACCTCCATCACGTTGGTTGGCCCAAGAAGAAAGATATGTATACTATTTCACTGGAACATAAGTCGAGTGGACCAATTAGAAACTATAGTCCAACCTAAGAAAATATAAAAATAACGTATGAAGGACTTTATTGAAAGTCCACTTCAGAAATAGGAATTTGTGGAACCATGGAGGACTTGTCATAAACCCTTGATTCAAAATAAGAACTTTAAACGAAAATTCCCGCTTGTAGTCCCTTAGCTATATCCATGTATAACTCAAAAGTATCAAAAGTGTTTTAGAACTTAAACTTGGAACTAGTAATTTAAAAATGGTGGTCCTAGAATTAAAATGTCTCATAGCTAGAGCTACGAAGTATTCTTTTATGTGCTAAAAGAGTCCTTAAAAGTCCTAGAGTTACCTAAGACGTAATTAACAAAAACAAAAAACAAAAATTTAGAAGAAGACCAACAACGCAACCTAAAAAAGCACGTACCTATACCAGAGTAATTATTTGTTTCAAAAAAAAAAAAAAATTCAGAGTAATTAAGACTAATAACATAAAGAGTTCTATTGAGTTGGTTTTGCACTGATACTGGTCAAGTCAATTAAGCTGGAGCACTAATTAACTATACTCTTTCCATTATTACAGCTTAAAGTAGTTACTAATTAGCATGAGATGATTAGCACTTATTCCGTAGATAAGGATAAATTACAGAAAATTAAGCTCATCAAGGAACCTTCTATAGTCACGTTGACGTGTGTGTTGCATGTATAAAATAAATAAATTATTATAATATTATTAAAAAAATAGATAAAAATTTAAATTATATTAAAATATATCAAATATGATTTGAATATAATTCATATAGGATTTGTTATTAGATATATTTTTAGAATTTTGGATATGTATTTAGTTAGATATGTACTAAGTTTAATTTGATTATTGAATATATTTTAGAATTTATCATATGTTAAGGCATGCAATTAGAAGGATTAATTTTTTTTTAAACTTCGTGAATAGGTACATACGTTGTTATATAAATATTTTTAACTGTGTTTGCTTTTTTATTTAGTGGAGGATATATACGATTTGGACGACTCATTTTTGAGCCATTTTTAAGCTGCATTATAATAGTAGAGATTTTTTTCATCAAATATAAAGGTTCAAGTATCCAGTTAATTAGTTACTATCTAGGCTGACAAATCTTCAAATTAGCTATTTATAAACTCCAAAATTTTCAAATTTGGTTTAAACCCTAAATTCGAATAACTATAGCAAACCAATTGACAAATCTTTCTCTTAGAATTTTGTTGTTCTTATATGTCAATGTATGTTGTGAAAAATACAGTACTATAGACCAAATACAATTAAGAGATATCTCAATTAATTGTCATATTTTTAGCCAGCCATGTATCACCATCATCATCCATGCATGTATGTTTAGTGTGTAAGCTTCTCCAGTACATGCACAATTAGGTAGAAATACACTATATAACTTAACATGCAGAATAACACATGCTGCTAGCTAGATGTTGCACGCCAACACACTCTTCTTTTCTTCATCTAGCTAGTCAGAAAATGCATGCATACATGAGAATCATTAAGAATACGCAATTGCATGATCATTGTGTAATATAATCCAACAGATTTATTTTTCTATTTAGACCCATAAAATTTTTCTGGGTAATTTGATACCCTCAACTATCACTATTGTTCAACTTGATATCCTCAACTTTGATAGGTAATAACTTAAATATCCTATCTCAACTAATATTTTTAATTTAATATCCAAAATTTTATTTATTCCTAAACTATCCTCTCCAATGTCACGTTCCAATCCCGAAGAACCGAAAGTAGCCACGAACGTGTTGCCGTACTGTCACGCCCCGATCTCCCGCAGGCAATCGGCCGTTCCCGCTAGGCGGGAATCACCCTCGCCAGCGCTCCCGCGGAACGATCGCTTATGCGTTCATGACTCCGCTGCACTCGGACAATCTGTGCGACTCTGTGGCTTAGAACTCTTACCGCCAGCCAATGAATCACGGCCTTGCACGGGCTCGGTTCACGCTCGTGCGGCATCACGCCCGGATGGGTCAAGCGATCGTTCCGCGGGAGCGCTGGCGAGGGTGATTCCCGCCTAGCGGGAACGGCCGATTGCCTGCGGGAGATCGGGACGTGACATAGTGGTATCAGAGCCTGGCTTCTACGCCTTTGGACTTCGATTCGATATCTCTGTTTCGAAAGCTCGTTCGTGGGTTATGTGCACGCTCTCTCTCAATGCCTCGATGGGATGTTCCAACAATAAGTCTAAATACTTTCAAAATACGTTTTGAATGATATGATTGCTTGTCTAGTTGTATGCTGCGAGTGGCCTTTGTGCCAACCTGTGCGAACCCTTGAGAGTATCGCTAGTAGCTTGTCCGATTTTCACTAACTCTAAGTTTGGTTGAATGCATCTATTCGAGGGACGCCTTGAACTAGTGCACCATCCAAGACTTAAGAAAAGGTGAACTCGAGTGCTGAGACTTCGCTATCACTAAGCTGGTTGACGTGTTCACGCTAGAGGGGCCCTTCGAAAGTGCGCACGATCCAGTCTAAGCGATATGCTGATTTCGACGCTTGTGCAAGTGAATATCCAAATAAACAAGTACAACGACTTGTCTAGGATTGCCTCAACCCTAGATTACTGCTTGTCCTCAGTAAGTCTTGAGGACGAGACTTTTTCTGAGTTGGGTAGGATGTAACACCCCGTTCCGCTCAAGCGGACTACCGTTTCAAACGGCAATAGTGCAACTGTCCCGACCCGCTTTGCCTCAAACGAGAAGTAAATGATATCCATACTTGTCCCTACAGGAATCCGGCTTAGGCTTTCAGAGGCTCGCTTGACGTATCGCTCTACCGAGGCGAATCATCGCTAAGGTGGGTGGCTACGGTGAACTTGTCTTTGCTTAGCCAGCACACATAAAATCTGGAATATTCATGCTAGTCGCTAGGTGATTCACCTCCTGCATGCTAATAAATCCAACGCACCTAGCTAAGGGAATAATCCCAATTTGTATTGCTATGCTAGAACATGGAAAATGAAATACTGCTTGTATTCAGACCCTTGCATGTCAAGTCCCCTAACGATCTAACTCTCGGCTTACCTTCGGGTCCGAGCAACGTGCCTGCTTATGTTCCTTAGAAACGCATGCTTGTCTGCTTGAATTGTTGCATTGTTTTCATCCAAACCCCGGAAGACTACCAAGTAGTCATTCCGTGCCTGAATAAACTTGCGAGTATCCGGGACCGTTAGGTCGCCAAGGCAGATCCCGATTTAGGGAACTGCATCATACCAAGTAAAAGAATCATGCTCCTGTGGCAAGACTCATTCAGGTATTCGGATCTCCCTGCAAGTCTCCCTCGTGCGGGCTTACAGCAGCCTAGGAGACTGTGCATATCCAATAGCTAAATGAATCATGCAATACTGCTTGTCATGTAAATTAAAAATCATGTTCGATCATGGACAACTTGTGCACAAGGGTATAAGTTCTGCGGACGGTGCTGGGGCACTGGCACCGATCCGATCCGGGCAGACTTCGTGTGTAGTCATCGTGTGCGGACTGGATAGCTTGCAACGCATCGTGTGTTATCGTGTATCCAATATGAGCTCCCGTTGCATGCTATCCATGTCCATGACTAGTCCATTATGGCATCAAGCCAGTGATCATCGTGTGCAATTAACTTGTGGCTTAGTCATCGTGTGCGGATGGGATAACTTGCAGCGCATCGTGTGTTCATCGTGTGCTCTCGTTGCATGTTATCCTTATCCATGACTCTGTCCACCTCGTGTGTTTAAACTTGAACAATATAACCTTACTCATGTTTGCATATGCTATGCCTCCTGAATGCTTATACTTGCCCGTGCTAGAATTAACAATGTTTGCCTTGGACAGGGAAGGAGAAATGGTAAGTTGGTAAGTCTCGTCGTGTTTCCTCAAATATCGCACGGCACACTGCCCAACACGTTAGGCTATTCAATATTTGCATGAAACTGATCCTAAGGCAACTAGAAAGACAACTTAATAGTTGGTGCACGGAACTTATATTACGTGTTTGGATTTGTCGAGCGGACGAGTAGCTTCCCCACCAGTGCATTCAATGTACTGATAATCCACCAGTTTGTATGCAGGGTGCGGGAGAACCTCGTTCGGTGCGGATGCCTCCAACGTATGTGCTAAGGCGTGGACATCACTCCGAAGCAACGGTGTGTCCGGAACTGAAGCACATATACAAGACATAATGTTGTGAACATCGCCGGATCATCGTCTGTACAATCATTCCACAGTTGTAGCCACTTGGAGCGCTTTTACTGTTTCAGAGAGAGAGGCTTGAGCGACTTGTAATCTCGGCTATACGCCACCTGTAATACTTGCTCATATCAATAAAAGAGTTTGCTTTACTTCAAACTTGTGTTTCAATGCTTCCGCTATATATTGTCGACTCAGTGAACCTGTTACCGATCGCCTATGCGTTCATGACTCCGCTGCACTCGGACAATCTGTGTGACTCTGTGGCTTAGAACTCTTACCGCCAGCCAATGAATCACGGCCTTGCACGGGCGCGGTTCACGCTCGTGCGGCATCACGCCCGGATGGGTCAAGCGATCGTTCCGCGGGAGCGCTGGCGAGGGTGATTCCCGCCTAGCGGGAACGGCCGATTGCCTACGGGAGATCGGGGCGTGACATAGTAGTCTGCCCGGATCGGATCAGTGTCAGTGCCCCAGCACCGTCCGCAGAACTTATACCCTTGTGCACAAGTTGTCCATGATCGAACACGATTTTTAATTCACACGACAAGCAGTATTGCATGATTCATTTAGCTATTGGATATGCACAGTCTCCTGGGCTGCTGTAAGCCCGCACGAGGGAGACTTGCAGGGAGATCCGAATACCTGAATGAGTCTTGCCATAGGAGCATGATTCTTTTACTTGGCATGATGCAGTTCCCTGAATCGGGATCTGCCTTGGCGACCTAACGGTCCCGGATACTCGCAGGTTTATTCAGACACGGAATGACTACTTGGTAGTCTTCCGGGGTTTGGATGAAAACAATGCAACAATTCAAGCAGACAAGCATGCTTTTCTAAGGAACATAAGCAGGCACGTTGCTCGGACCCGAAGGTAAGCCGAGAGTTAGATCGTTAGGGGACTTGACATGCGAGGGTCTGAATACAAGCAGTATTTTATTTTCCATGTTCTAGCATAGCAATACAAATTGGGATTATTCCCTTAGCTAGGTGCGTTGGATTTATTAGCATGCAGGGGGTGAATCACCTAGTGACTAGCATGAATATTCCAGATTTTATGTATGCTGGCTAAGCAAAGACAAGTTCACCATAGCCACCCACCTTAGCGATGATTCGCCTCGGTAGAGCGATACGTCAAGCGAGCCTCTGAAAGTCTAAGCCGGATTCCTGTAGGGACAAGTCTGGATATCATTTGCTTCTCGTTTGAGGCAAAGCGGGTCGGGACAGTTGCACTATTACCGTTTAAAACGGCAGACCGCTTGAGCGGAACGGGGTGTTACACGTACAAGACAAGATTGCACTTGTACAAGGCAAGAAGATAGACAAGGCATGGTATATCTCAGAAATAAAGATATCGCAGCGAAGATAAGCAGACAAATTGAAGTCACAATAAATATAATGAAAAGCTTCACTTTATTGATAATGATAATTGAGTACATGGCTTACAAATTTTTTACAAAGCTCTCAAATACAACTGATACTTGGCCCATTTGGTTTACATTAATATTTGCCGTTTTGGCTTACACTCTCACTGATACAAATAAATTAAATGTTTCATGCATTATGCCCTTAATAACAGAAGACGCCTCCAATGGAAGAAGGGCTTCTGCGTGCCCCAACAATATTTCGATGCCTCATCATCGTTTCAGTCACTCCCCAATGTTGAATACCTGGGGATGCCCACAAACGTGGGTCAGTACTTATCGCGTACTGGTGAGTAGAAACTAGCCCACTCGTCTAAACCGACACTAAGTATTCATGTGAAGATCATGCATATTAACTTAGTGATCTTTCTATTAGGAACTAGGTTCGTTTCAATGATCAGAGTATTCAGTAGTATAATGAAACATATTTTGGAAACAATATGATAGATTGAATATATGTGAAATATGTACATATCGCCTAACGACGATTCTTACTAACAATCCACTCCTCGTATCCCTGCAAAACAAGGATTAGCCACAACATAATTAATATAAATCATTCTTAACCGAGATAACGTTAAGCCTGCATAAATATTCTCGTTAGTATGCAGCCTAACTACATGAAGGTCATTGGTGATATGATTTCACACCACGAGGGACATGCCATATAGGACTTCAAAGGGCGTACGAAGCGCCATTTATGCGGTTGCGATCCCCAATGAATGTCTCGTTTATACCCAGTGCTAATGAAGTACTATGTTTCCTCCTAGGCCGAACGATCATGGTGCCCCGGTGCATCTCGTTCGAGAAAACTTACCAAACTTGTGCACAAGTTGTCCCTAACCATCCAATGACTATACAAATAAAATCTAAGCATAAATTGCATGATAAAGAAATATAAGTAAAGCCTCGCATTATTGATCTTTTCTTGTTTTGCTCATTCTCATATCGGTTGGTGACCCGTAGGTCCCAACTTACAGACCTTCTCGTGGCTCGGTGGTACCAAACCACAATTATACTAGCATATGAAGCATTTTATTCATAGTTACTGTACACTGATGCACTTATACCTGTATCGATGTTCAATATTTCATTCTCAGTGTTACCAGCATGTGAACTAGATTGCATAATATTACTTCTTTCTCATGGCAGGCTTACTTTATAGCATTCTTGTATCAATAGTACTAGCAGTTCATTATACATGTGTTTCATTAATTTCAGCAGCATTGAACATAAGGCATCATTATCATTATGTGGACTAGAGCAGCATATAGTTATGACATCCAACAAAGCAATACTAGCATTCATTTTATTAGGACATGAAGTAGTAGAGGAGAAGGGACAGATCCACTCACTTATATAAATAATGTTTCCATGCCACGATCCCACATTCGTCTAGGATCCCTCAAGAATGATTCGACACGATGCACAGTCTTCTAACTTGGCATAATCATACATTCGAACCACGCCGCATAAGATATTCCATCCAGCCAAGTTAAGCAAGACTGCATCATCACACAAAGTATCTTTATTTCTCGTGCTACTTGAATTTTATCGGTCCAATCCATCTATAATTCCAGCGTAATACCTTTTCGCGGAGCAGGACATTACATAATATACCACTCAGAAGAAGTTTCATCCTCAAAACTTAAAGAAGTAACTCAATTCACCATATCACTTAAGTCATCCCACTAAAATATTCTATACCAACTATATCTTAAGACCCCATTTCCATCTCTTGTCAATATTGCTCATTCATTAATCTCGTATACTTATGCATTCCAATAATCTTTTTTTCTTTCCAAATGATTTGTTCATTGTCTTCCATTCATTAATACTCTTCTGCAACTCCATTTGAATTTTGTTCACCACTTTGCCTGTATCGTACATACATTTCAGGCGTCCCCGAAATATAATGTATTTAACCAATGCATATGGTTAGAGAAATCAAACGGCTATAGCGGTAATTCTATTCCTCATTACTGATCATCTAATACCTTCGGCCAAGTTGTTCTTTAACATCGATTTCCATAACTGTAATTTCTTGTGACACTTATTCGGTCAATTTTGTCAATATCTTTCCAACATGTTGTAATCAAGTTTTGGTCTAAGCACTTCTTAATATTTTTCAATGTCCTCTCGGTCTATCATATGTATAATTCTTTTATCTCGATCATAGTGTTCCTTCGTATAATTATTTGCCACAATCGCTATCTTCCAATTCTGCCAATATAAAATTCCTTAGGGACTGCGTAGTTTAGGCCATTAACCCAAGCATGATACTTTAATCATTTCGAACAAACCGACCATAATAAAATTTTCATTAATTCCGAATTACAATATTCCTTCTTTCAATGTCAATTTTGTCGTTTCCACCTCTTATGAATAATTTTACTCGTCGTCACATTATTTTGATCCATCCAACTTTGATTGAATATATTAAGAATATCACCCGCTATTTCTTTATTATGACCCCAGTGTATTTATAATCATCCTGACTATTTTCTCAATATTGTAATTTTTTTCATTCAAACTTTTAGCAATCTTTTTTCCAATATTAGTAGCATCAAAATTCTTATGAATCCAGAGTTCTTTTTGGTCATGTCGCTATCCAAGCCACAAATTTTTATTATAGTTTAATGATCATAATTCGTCCCGTACAATAGTCGCATTAGCTACATCACATATCAAGTTTTTTTTTCAACGTATAAATTTTTTATCATAATTCTCAAGCAATATTTTTATATTTTATTATGATTTATTTCTCATTCTAGCTTGATTTACAAGAAACCATTCCAAGATAATCCATCCAACCGAACCCACTATTGATTTCCATTCCAGTCGAAGCAATCAAATCCAACTCTAGTAACTGTTAATTCCCAAACTTATCTATCCAACAATTTAACTATTCTAACACGACCTGCTATCCTAAAATACTCATACCCAAACCTCGCAACAAACTATCCAAACACTGACTGAACATAGGCCGACTCATAATATACACTATTCGAGTCTCACACGATGTTACGTTACCCATGCAACATTAATAGGGTCATCATATGGGTCTCCGACAACCAACATAACTTTTTGGTCAAGTCTCTAAGGCTAGTTATAACGACAGCAAAATCTAGTATTCATAGGCAAATTATCTCATGCTAGGCAGCTGATAGGGACCATACTCATCTCTCTTCTTAGGGCCAACTGAAGTCTGACAAGTCTAAGATACTTCTACTCAATCTTATTACAAACTTGAACCACAAATGCACTACCATTGACCTACCCACAAATAAGAAACATCCAACAGTCTGGTTTAGATCTATCTATCCACGGTCAATCTCTTAAGGGTCAACCTCAATTAAATGTTCATCAAGTAAATTACCAATATCCATCAAGTAAATTACCAATATTCAAAATTCGAATTGCTCCAACATATTGTTTCATTTCTGATTTCATAGTCATCCTCTTGTTGTACCAACATATCATTCTTGAATTTTTGTACGTTTGATTTATCTATGGGATAATGCAACTAATCCAAAATTAAATTCTGATCGACCATATTTACTAGTATATTGTTTATGATCCTTGCTCTTAATTTCTTTCCATTTATATTACGTATTCGTGTGTACAGTATCACCCAAATAATTCATAACTGGCAATATCACCCAACTAATATATTGAAAATATCTTTCTTCCAATTCATTCCTCCGAACATTCTTTTGCCAACTTTATTTTGATAGGGTCAACTTTTATTCGCATAAACCATCAACTTAATTGCATCACATCATCAATGTCTCATAGAATTTTATCTCGCTTGACCACATTCGATAATTATTCACGTATTTGGTATATTGGTCAACCAACCAAGCTAGGGATCACCCCATATTAATAATTTAATCAATTATATCCGTCAATCAACTGTTACCCAAGCAACTAAGATTTCTGCCAACCAACTGTTACTGACGTAACAAAACTTCTTGTCGATAGTATTTATCCCAACGTGCTAGACCTCGAGTTTTATTAGTATTCCATCCATCGAAGCCTCTTGACGAACTTTCATATATTGCCAGATAATAATGGTCATCGATTAATTACTCGCAATCCCATAATTTTATATGCTAATTAAATATTATTCGCCAATCGTTAGGTTCAAGTATTCCCACTTCATGACTACTACATTTTTTAAGTTAGGCATGTAGTAAATGCTACACACCTAAGGTCAAAGAAATTAGTTTTTCACATACTCGGTCCATCTTTGATTGATTTCCAAGAACTTTCAAACTTAGGTAACCAACATAATATCCCGCTTGTGATTCCTAATCAGTTCCAACCAATCTCACCGGATATTAGATCCAACTTTTTTATCGAATGTAATATTCGATCGTCGATGCTAAAATTTGAAACTTTCACCCAGTTTAATTAAGCCACCATCTAACCATATAATCTAACTCATTGTTCCCAGCTAAGGTATCCATTCACATACCTTCTCACTTCCATACTACCGCATGTAACATTAAGCTATCGAGGGTCTAATATTGATAACTCAAATCCAACTATCAAGGGTCCGATGTTGATACCCAATCCAAAATATCCAAGGGATAATCGTACCGTATACAATAAGGCATCATTTCTGACTAAGTCTCGGCACTACCCCATTCTTATTAGTAGGCTTAATACTATCACTTAGGGAAGGGTCACTGCATATGCATCACTAAGAGGATAGAGGCATATACCACTCAAAATGAAGCTATCTCTTGACTATTACACCGTTCTTACATTGATCCAACATCCATCCCGCACCACATTCATATGGTAGCATTGCGTGCTATAACATGATTCTCATACTCAGATATAAAATACTATCTCGCCATCGTACCTGAATCAACTCAGGTTTACCGTTGATTTCCTCTATTGAAATTACTTATGCACAATTCTTCTTGATTACAACACACATATTAATTTCTTTTATTTCCACATATAAAATATTAATCACAAGTTAGTTATCTATGGCATCGAATTATTGTTGGGTTCTTGGTATCATCAACAAATAAAGAATCAAAATAACTAGGGCATCATAATATTTAAGCTCATTGTATGAAACATTCAGTGAGTGTAACCAAGCGGTCAAATATTTCCAATTATGAAAACACTTTCGAACAATAGCGAAATCAACACAGAACGATCATAGATGCAAATTCGATAATCGCAGAAGAGAACACAGATGCAAATTCGATAATCACAGAAGAGACTTTGAATACTCGCAGAAGGCAACTTTGAATACGCACTGAGGCGACTGTGAGTAATCGCAGAAGAGACTTTGAATATTCACTAGCGCACTTTTGAGTATCTGCAGAGACATCTTTGAGTAATCGTGGAATCGACTTTTGATTTAGAATTTGCCGAGTCCAAGGATGCATAAACTGTGCTCCGAGACCAATTTGTCATGCTCCGATCCCGAAGAATCGAAAGTAGCCACGGACGTCGTATCGTATAAGACTAGATTATACTTGTACAAGACAAAAAGATAGATAAGGCATGGTATATCTAAAAAACAATGATATCACAGCGAAGATAAGCAGACAAATTGAAGTCACAATGAATATATTGAAAAGCTTCTCTTTATTGATAATGATAATTGAGCACATGGCTTACAAAAGATTTATAAAGCTCTCAAATACAACTGATACTTGGCCCATTTGGCTTACATTGATATTTGTCGTCTTGGCTTACACTCTCACTAATACAACTGATTTAATTGTTCCATGCATTATGCCCTTTATAACAGAAGGCGCTTCCAATCGAAGAAGAGCTTTTGCGTGCCCCAACAATGCTTCGATGCCTCAAAACCGTTCTAGTCACTTCCCAATGCTGAGTACCTGCGGATGCTTACAAATGTGGGTCAGTACATATCGCGTACTGGTGAGCAGAAACTAGCCCACTCGTCTAAACCGACACTAAGTATTTATGTGAAGAACATGCATATTAACTTAGTGATATTTCTATTAGGAACTAGGTTCATTTAAATGATCAAAGTATTCAGCAGTATAATAAAATATACTTTGGAAACAGTAGGATTGTCACGACCCGCACCCGGATATACGGGTACGAGTGCGTGGGCACGTCCAGCCTACGCCGCAGTGTCGGCGGTAGTACGCTGTCTAGGTCATAATCATAGGTAATTTAAATCTATCTCATCCACAGTAAAGTAAATAGACAAGGAAAATGACAGGGAAATAGAAATGATAAGATTTCATAATATTTAATCTGTGACAACCAAATTCATAGTTAATACAAAGCCAGAAGATAAATCGGGGACAAACCCGAGTATTGTGCTGAAAGGGAAAAAACTAGCTAACTGGCTACTACTCCTCAAAGGTAGTCTCCTGAGTGGGAACCGGCTTCTCAACTGTATCACCTGCTATCTCATAGGGCCATAAAAGGTGGGGGCATAGTCCTCATCATCGCCTAAATCAACGGATCCAGTCAGGAAAGGAGCAAAGTACACAATGCACATCAAGATTAAACTAAATATTTATGACAAGTAGGAAAAAGACTGACTAAGTATCATGATCAGAATATGCATAATTAAGTAATGAAATTAACTGAGAATTAATGCTATAAATTAGGACTATAAGTAAAACATGATTAATTTCTATAAACCAGGAATAAGGGTAAAACAGGAATAAAATATGACAGGGAATGTAACTGTAACCAGGCAACAAGAACTGCAACACGACAAGAACTATTGTGTGTGAACACGTGTATTTAGAATACATAGTTGGCATGTAGGAGCTTATAAGGCTAATCCGGCCGTCATAGACGGCTATTAAACATGAATAATCGAGATCTGGCTGAGGGTACAATCGCGTACCAACAGCTATTAAACACGGCAGGGGGAAGGGTAAACTACATGCCTTCTAGTATTCTTCCACCCGACACGAAAGCAAGACATGAAAAACCAGTATTCAAGACATAAAATCCAGTGTTCTAATACTACGTGTAATCATCAATGGTACTGGTAGAGCAAAGAAATTAATTATCACAATATAAAGATTAAACTTGAAGTGCAGGTACTTGCCTGATGTTTGGATCCAATTATAGTTTTGTATCTCGGAGAAATTTTCAGAAATGACTCCGGATGCTGAAATAAACATTACCATCGTGCTCAGAAGATATCAAATAGCTAGAAACGCCTGTCCTTGAGTCTAATTTGGAGACAAGGACAAAAACGATAATTTCGGGCCAAAATGGGGTCCGCTGGTAGGCCCGCTTTGCACCGAAAAAATGTGTCAGGGTCAAAGGTCTCCAAATTCACCAAACTTAGTGTCAACAGATCAGGAACGATGATACGAACCCAACGGAACTTCCAGAATTGGATTCGGATGAGCCGATCACAAAATTGCCCGTCGAGCGGGACCTGTGGGGCCCACGACACGCAATTTTGTCAACGTTCTCAGAATTGAACCAAACTTGGGTCACAGGACCAGCGTATCGCTACGAGTCCGATGGCGTAAGTTTCGTTTCGATCCGACTTGTGTACACAAAGTTAGGGCAAATTGCAGAAAAGTCGGATACGGGGCGATGTCCGCGGATACGCGTTGATTTCGGTGTGCACGCACACCCGAATCGACTTCTGTGAAATCCCATACGTCCGTATCGATGGCACGCACGTATCTGTGAAGACCGCATGCGACCAAGTCGTCCCGTTTGGCGGGGCGTACTCAGTTCCGGGGTAAAACAGGGTCTGGTTTTTTCCTGTTTTTGGATCGCGGTGTGCGATCACCACAGGACGCGATGCCCCGAGCGGTTTATCCGGGCACCGAGAGGGTCATACAGGATTCACAACACAATTTACAGAATCAAAATCGGAGATACAGGGTGCGAGATACGAGTACCTGAACTGGCCCTTCGAATCTAGGGTTTTCCGTGTCCGATACGCGTCCCGTGTCCAGGACGTGTCCACGTGTCCGCGAGCTGCTGTGTCCGGGTCAGCCATGTCCGGGTCAGCTGTGTCTGGCCTAGGGCTGAGGTCGTGCTGAATCGCAGTGGCCGGAGGGACGCTGGTGGCTGCGGGTGTCGTCGCCGGGCTCGGGTGAGGGCGGTGCCGGCAGGGGGTCTTCGATCGGAGGCGGGCGGACGAGTCCGGCTGCGAGGGGGAAGAGGAAGGAAGAGGAGGAGGTGCTGGAGGGGGCTAGGCGCTGGAGGGTGGTGGACGGCGGGTTCCGGGCGGTGCTGGAGGTCGGGTCGAGGTGAGGGCCGCCGGAGATCGGGGTTAGGGTTAGGGAAAGTGAGGCGGAGGAGAAGAAGAGGGGGGGGAGATTTTATAGGGGGTGCCGGGGGCGGACGTGGCCGGGTTAGGCGGGCGGTCGAGCGGGACGTGGCCTTTCCGGCGGAGGCGCCGGCGAAAGCGGAGCGGGGAGAGCGGGTCAGGGGGGTGAGGGTTCAGGCGGGTTCGGGTCGGGTCGGGCGGCGGGTGGATCCGACCCGACCCGCTAGCATTGGCGGGCTGGGCTCGGCCCAATGGGCTGGGCCGGGCCGGTTGGGCCTGATTTATTAAATAGAATAATAATAATAATAATAATAATAATAATAATAATAATAATAATTAATTAATCAATTAAATAAATAAATAGTTTTAGGTGATTTAAAAATAGGTCCGGGGCCCGATAAATTCCAGAAAAATTATCCTAAGTCCAGTTTTCCATTTTACACCAAAAAATATTATTTCCATAATATTTTAATATTATTTATTAATAAATAAAAATCATTTAATAATTAAAAACCCTGATTTTAATTACAGAAAAAATTCCAAAAAATTCCAAAAAATTGTGAAAAATCCTAATTTAAAAATTCTTGCAAAATATGGGGGTTTACAATCTACCTAACTTATAAAAATTTTGTCCTCGAAATTTAAAATTCAAGCCATACTCTGTTAACCCTTCATGTACATAAGGCAAGTCCATCGCAATCTCCTTGCGATAATTAAAATCCGAATCATGTCCACTGCAATCATTTCAAGGTTAAGACGACTACTTGTTCTAATCAAAAATTCAACCTATGGTTATTACTTCTTACTTCCTCAAATTACCCACAGGCAAAATTTTAGAGTAAGCCCTTATAACATCTTCAAGGATTGCACATGCTTATGACCTTGCCTCACTATTCTAACTATCATAGTTCCTCTGGAAGTGATTCGAGTCCAACAGTATTCCCATTTGTATGCTCCAACCTTTTAAATTCCATTAACATCCTCAATATTCTAACTAGGTAGTCCAACCCTCAAATTTTAATTCTTAAATCAAATCACCAAATTGAAAAATAATTTAAGTGTAGTCCACCAATGTTCAAGTCTGAAATTCTATAATTCTATCCTCTAAATTCAAATTGATGATTTTACTTGCATTATCATGTACCTAAATACAACTATTGGGTCCTCGATATCATTTCATTAATCATCTTAGTCACCCCTCTAAATTTTCAAAATTAGAATGGCTTGCTTCTTCCAATCTAACCTTACTCGGTCACAATCCAAAAGACATTCCTCTCGAGTTGACAAATGCATTGCTACCCAACTTAGAGTTTACCCATTCATCACAAAAGACTATATACTTTAAGAAAATATTCCTTAATATGTTTACTCATGTCATTCAATCCTCGAACTTCAATGCCGATCATATCACGTATGATATGTCCTCAATTTTGAAAGGTTAATCCTCAAGTATGTGATCGGCCTATGTGGCATATCTAGTACTATCTATGTACCAAACTTATACCAAGCACGAGATTTTGTCTTTCCGAAATAAGGGAAGGCGAAGATCAATAATAAAGAGTTCAAGGGTGAGGTGATAGAACAGAAGTATCGGGATCAAGACGTTTAAAGAATTCAAATGGGACTTGTCAAGTAGTTGTGGATTGAATCCTATCTTGGTAATTCCTATTCACATGCTCGTATTAATACAGTCATGTAACCTGATATGATATGTTCAGACATGTCTAGGGCAAGTATACTAGTCAACTGTATATCTCAATCCACGTAAAGTAGTGCGAAGGGCGAATCAAAATGCACTAAGGTTGATCAGACCGTAATATACTGATTCTGAATAGACAATTATATTAGTGTGTCGACCCACTAATATATATGTCATGAACAAGCTCGATAAAGAGTAAGCTTGCAAAACTAAGCTATAGAATAGCAGCATAAGTCAAGTACATCAAAATTAAGTGTGCTAGATGATGATGAAAGGAGGTACAAATTATTTAAGTTCACAAAACAACCTACAATAAGCACAATAACAAAAGATTCTACAAACTCTACAGTTATCAGATATAAAAGCATACCAGGTTATTTAGCAAGTTCGAAATTACTAGGTTGGGGCTGAGGTCACGAACCAATAGGCACGAGCTAAACAATACTAGTAACGGTATCTACAATCACTTACGCGCATTAGCTACTCCAAGGGTCTGCGCGTTCTCCACGGTCATGCTGGTAGAGCATCTCGTGGTGATCTTATAGGAACCTCGTCGCTTGCTGGTAGATCCCTTACTCTGCATCCAAAAATAAACGATAAAAGGCGCACAGGAATCAAGGCAGGATGCAAGTCAAGGAATCAATTCAAATCCAAAATAGATGTCAAGAACGATTCAAGCAAGTGGATGAGATCCTAAACTTATCCTTATCTTATTGCAGGCCTGTTCGGTTCCTAAGTTGAAACCGAATAATTTAGTTGTTGACCTGCATGGGCCACCACAAAAACGTGTCACGACCCGCACCAGGATATTCGGGCACGAATGCGTGGGCACGTCCAGCCTACGCCGCAGTGTCGGCGGTAGTACGCTGTCTAGGTCATAATCACAGGTAATTTAAATCTATCTCATCCACAGTAAAGTAAATAGACAAGGAAAATGATAGGGAAATAGAAATGATAAGATTTTATAATATTTAATCTGTGACAACCAAATCCATAGTTAATACAAAGCCAAAAGATAAATCGGGGACAAACCCGAGTATTGTGCTGAAAGGGAAAAAACTAGCTAACTGGCTACTACTCCTCAAAGGTAGTCTCCTGAGTGGGAACCGGCTTCTCAACTGTATCACCTGCTATCTCATAGGGCCATAAAAGGTGGGGGCATAGTCCTCATCATCGCCTAAATCAACGAATCCAGTCAGAAAAGGAGCAAAGTACACAATGCACATCAAGATTAAACTAAATATTTATGACAAGTAGGAAAAAGACTGACTAAGTATCATGATCAAAATATGCATAATTAAGTAATGAAATTAACTGAGAATTAATGCTATAAATCAGGACTATAAGTAAAACATGATTAATTTCTATAAACCAGGAATAAGGGTAAAACAGGAATAAAATGTGACAGGGAATGTAACTGTAACCAGGCAACAAGAACTGCAACACGACAAGAACTATTGTGTATGAACACGTGTATTTAGAATACATAGTTGGCATGTAGGGGCTTATAAGGCTAATCTGGCCGTCATAGACGGCTATTAAACATGAATAATCAAGATCCAGCTGAGGGTACAGTCGCGTACCAACAGCTATTAAACACGACAGGGGGAAGGGTAAACTACATGCCTTCTAGTATTCTTCCACCCGACACGAAAGCAAGACATGAAAAACCAGTATTCAAGACATGAAATCCAGTGTTCTAATACTACGTGTAATCATCAATGGTACTGGTAGAGCAAAGAAATTAATTATTATAATATAAAGATTAAACTTGAAGTGCAGGTACTTGCCTGATGTTTAGATCCAATTATAGTTTTGTATCTCGGGAAAATTTCCAGAAATGACTCCGGATGCTGAAATAAATATTACCATCGTGCTCAGAAGATATCAAATAGCTAGAAACGCCTGTCCTTGAGTCTAATTTGGAGACAAGGACAAAAACGACAATTTCGGGCCAAAACGGGGTCCGCCGGTGGGCCCGCTTTGCACCGAAAAAATGTGTCAGGGTCAAAGGTCTCTAAATTCACCAAACTTAGTGTCAACAGGTCAAGAACGATGATACGAACCCAACGGAACTTCCAGAATTGGATTCCGACGAGCCGATCACAAAATCGCCCGTCGAGCGGGACCTGTGGGGCCCACGACACGCAATTTCGTCAACGTTCTCATAATCGAACCAAACTTGGGTCACAGGACCAGCGTATCGCTACGAGTCTGATGGCATAAGTTTTGTTTCGATCCGACTTATGTACACAAAGTTAGGGCGAATTGCAGAAAAGTCGGATACGGGACGATGTCCGCGGATATGCGTTGATTCCGGTGTGCACGCACACCCGAATCGACTTCTGTGAAATCCCACACGTCCGTATCGACGGTGCGCACGTATCTGTGAAGACCGCATGCGACCAAGTCGTCCCGTTTGGCGGGGCGTACTCAGTTCCGGGGTGAAACAAGGTCTGGTTTTTTCCTTTTTTGGATCGCGGTGTGCGATCACCACAGGACGCGATGCCCCGAGCGGTTTGTCCGGGCACCGAGAGGGTCATACAGGCTTTGCAACGCAATTTACAGAATCGAAATCGGAGATACAGGGTGCGAGATACGAGTACCTGAACTGGCCCTTCGAATCTAGGGTTTTCCGTGTCCGATACGCGTCCCGTGTCCAGGACGTGTCCACGTGTCCGCGAGCTGCTGTGTCCGGGTCAGCCGTGTCCGGGTCAGCTGTGTCCGGCCTAGGGCTGAGGTCGTGCTGAATCGCGGTGGCCGGAGGGACGCTGGTGGCTGCGGGTGTCGTCGCCGGGCTCGGGTGAGGGCGGTGCCGGCAGGGGGTCTTCGATCGGAGGCGGGCGGACGAGTCCGGCTGCGAGGGGGAAGAGGGAGGAAGAGGAGGAGGTGCTGGAGGGGGCTAGGCGCTGGAGGGTGGTGGACGGCGGGTTCCGGGCGGTGCTGGAGGTCGGGTCGAGGTGAGGGCCGCCGGAGATCGGGGTTAGGGTTAGGGAAAGTGAGGCGGAGGAGAAGAAGAGGGGGGGGATTTTATAGGGGGTACCGGGGGCGGACGTGGCCGGGTTAGGCGGGCGGTCGAGGGGGACGTGGCCTTTCCGGTGGAGGCGCCGGCGGAAGCGGAGCGGGGAGAGCGGGTCAGGGGGTGAGGGTTCAGGCGGGTTCGGGTCGGGTCGGGCGGCGGGTGGATCCGACCCGACCCGCTAGCATTGGCGGGCTGGGTTCGGCCCAATGGGCTGGGCCGGGCCGGTTGGGCCTGATTTATTAAATAGAATAATAATAATAATAATAATAATAATAATAATTAATTAATCAATTAAATAAATAAATAGTTTTAGGTGATTTAAAAATAGGTCCGGGGCCCGATAAATTCCAGAAAAATTATCCTAAGTCCAGTTTTCCATTTTACACCCAAAAATATTATTTCCATGATATTTTAATATTATTTATTAATAAATAAAAATCATTTAATAATTAAAAACCCTGATTTTAATTACAGAAAAATCCCAAAAAATTCCAGAAAATTGTGAAAAATCCTAATTTAAAAATTCTTGCAAAATATGGGGGTTTACAATCTACCCAACTTATAAAAATTTCGTCCTCGAAATTTAAAATTCAAGCCATACTCTGTTAACCCTTCATGTACATAAGGCAAGTCCATCGCAATCTCCTTGCGATAATTAAAATCCGAATCATGTCCACTGCAATCACTTCAAGGTTAAGACGACTACTTGTTCTAATCAAAAATTCAACCTATGGTTATTACTTCTTACTTTCTCAAATTACTCACAGGCAAAATTTTAGAGTAAGCCCTTATAACATCTTCAAGGATTGCACATGCTTATGACCTTGCCTCACTATTCTAACTATCATAGTTCCTCTGAAAGTGATTCGAGTCCAACAGTATTCCCATTTGTATGCTCCAACCTTTTAAATTCCATTCACATCCTCAATATTCTAACTAGGTAGTCCAACCCTCAAATTTTAATTCTTAAATCAAATCACCAAATTGAAAAATAATTTAAGTGTAGTCCACCAATGTTCAAGTCTGAAATTCTATAATTCTATCCTCTAAATTCAAATTGATGATTTTACTTGCATTATCATGTACCTAAATACAACTATTGGGTCCTCGATATCAATTCATTAATCATCTTAGTCACCCCTCTAAATTTTCAAAATTAGAATGGCTTGCTTCTTCCAATCTAACCTTACTCGGTCACAATCTAAAAGACATTCCTCTCGAGTTGACAAATGCATTGCTACCCAACTTAGAGTTTACCCATTCATCACAAAAGACTATATACTTTAAGAAAATATTCCTTAATATGTTTACTCATGTCATTCAATCCTCGAACTTCAATGCCGATCATATCATGTATGATATGTCCTCAATTTTGAAAGGTTAATCCTCAAGTATGTGATCGGCCTATGTGGCATATCTAGTACTATCTATGTACCAAACTTATACCAAGCACGAGATTTTGTCTTTCCGAAATAAGGGAAGGCGAAGATCAATAATAAAGAGTTCAAGGGTGAGGTGATAGAACAGAAGTATCGGGATCAAGACGTTTAAAGAATTCAAATGGGACTTGTCAAGTAGTTGTGGATTGAATCCTATCTTGGTAATTCCTATTCACATGCTCGTATTAATACAGTCATGTAACCTGATATGATATGTTCAGACATGTCTAGGGCAAGTATACTAGTCAACTGTATATCTCAATCCATGTAAAGTAGTGCGAAGGACGAATCAAAATGCACTAAGGTTGATCAGACCGTAATACACTGATTCTGAATAGACAATTATATTAGTGTGTCGACCCACTAATATATATGTCATGAATAATCTCGATAAAGAGTAAGCTTGCAAAACTAGGCTATAGAATAGCAGCATAAGTCAAGTACATCAAAATTAAGTGTGCTAGATGATGATGAAAGGAGGTACAAATTATTTAAGTTCACAAAACAACCTACAATAAGCACAATAACAAAAGATTCTACAAACTCTACAGTTATCAGATATAAAAGCATACCAGGTTATTTAGCAAGTTCGAAATTACTAGGTTGGGGCTGAGGTCACGAACCAATAGGCACGAGCTAAACAATACTAGTAACGGTATCTACAATCACTTACGCGCATTAGCTACTCCAAGGGTCTGCGCGTTCTCTACGGTCATGCTAGTAGAGCATCTCGTGGTGATCTTGTAGGAACCTCGTCGCTTGCTGGTAGATCCCTTACTCTGCATCCAAAAATAAACGATAAAAGGCGCACAGGAATCAAGGCAGGATGCAAGTCAAGGAATCAATTCAAATCCAAAATAGATGTCAAGAACGATTCAAGCAAGTTGATGAGATCCTAAACTTATCCTTATCTTATTGCAGGCCTGTTCGGTTCCTAAGTTAAAACCGAACAATTTAGTCGTTGACCTGCATGGGCCACCACAAAAATGTGTCACGACCCGCACCAGGATATTCTGGCACGAGTGCGTGGGCACGTCCAGCCTACGCCGCACTGTCGGCGGTAGTACGCTGTCTAGGTCATAATCACAGGTAATTTAAATCTATCTCATCCACAGTAAAGTAAATAGACAAGGAAAATGACAGAGAAATAGAAATGAATTGATTTCATAATATTTAATCTGTGACAACCAAATTCATAGTTAATACAAAGCCAGAAGATAAATCGGGGACAAACCCGAGTATTGTGCTGAAAGGGAAAAAACTAGCTAACTGGCTACTACTCCTCAAAGGTAGTCTCCTGAGTGGGAACCGGCTTCTCAACTGTATCACCTGCTATCTCATAGGGCCATAAAAGGTGGGGGCATAGTCCTCATCATCGCCTAAATCAACGGATCCAGTCAGGAAAGGAGCAAAGTACACAATGCACATCAAGATTAAACTAAATATTTATGACAAGTAGGAAAAAGACTGACTAAGTATCATGATCAAAATATGAATAATTAAGTAATGAAATTAACTGAGAATTAATGCTATAAATCAGGACTATAAGTAAAACATGATTAATTTCTATAAACCAGGAATAAGGGTAAAACAGGAATAAAATGTGACAAGGAATGTAACTGTAACCAGGCAACAAGAACTGCAACACGACAAGAACTATTGTGTGTGAACACGTGTATTTAGAATACATAGTTGGCATATAGGGGCTTATAAGGCTAATCCGGCCATCATAGACGGCTATTAAACATGAATAATCGAGATCTGGCTGAGGGTACAGTCGCGTACCAACAGCTATTAAATACGGCAGGGGGAAGGGTAAACTACATGCCTTCTAGTATTCTCCCACCCGACACGAAAGCAAGACATAAAAAACCAGTATTCAAGACATAAAATCCAGTGTTCTAATACTACGTGTAATCATCAATGGTACTGGTAGAGCAAAAAAATTAATTATCACAATATAAAGATTAAACTTGAAGTGCAGGTACTTGCCTGATGTTTGGATCCAATTATAGTTTTGTATCTCGGGAAAATTTCTAGAAATGACTCCGGATGCTGAAATAAACATTACCATCGTGCTCAGAAGATATTAAATAGCTAGAAACGCCTGTTCTTGAGTCTAATTTGGAGACAAGGACAAAAACGACAATTTTGGGCCAAAACGGGGTCCGCCGATGGGCCCGCTTTGCACCGAAAAAATATGTCAGGGTCATAGGTCTCCAAATTCACCAAACTTAGTGTCAACAGGTCAGGAACGATGATACGAACCCAACGGAACTTCCAGAATTGGATTCCGATGAGCCGATCACAAAATCGTCCGTCGAGCGGGACCTGTAGGGCCCACGACACGCAATTTTGTCAACGTTCTCAGAATCGAACCAAACTTGGGTCACAGGACCAGCGTATCGCTACGAGTCCAATGGTGTAAGTTTCGTTTCGATCCGACGTGTGTACACAAAGTTAGGGCAAATTGCAGAAAAGTCGGATACGGGGCGATGTCCGCGGATACGCGTTGATTCCGGTGTGCACGCATACCCGAATCGACTTCTGCGAAATCCCACACGTCCGTATCGACGGCACGCACGTATCTGTAAAGACCGCACACGACCAAGTCATCCCGTTTGGCGGGACGTACTCAGTTTCGGGGTGAAACAGGGTCTAGTTTTTTTCTTTTTTGGATCGCGGTGTGCGATCACCACAGGACGCGATGCCCCGAGCGGTTTGTCCGGTTACCAAGAGGGTCATACAGGCTTCGCAACGCAATTTACAGAATTGAAATCGGAGATACAGGGTGCGAGATACGAGTACCTAAACTGGCCCTTCGAATCTAGGGTTTTCCGTGTCCGATATGCGTCCCGTGTCCAGGACGTGTCCACGTGTCCGCGAGCTGCTGTGTCCGGGTCAGTCGTGTCCGGGTCAGCCGTGTCCGGCCTAGGGCTGAGGTCGTGCTGAATCGCGGTGGCCGGAGGGACGCTGGTGGCTGCGGGTGTCGTCTCCGGGCTCGGGTGAGGGCGGTGCCGGCAGGGGGTCTTCGATCGGAGGCGGGCGGACGAGTCCGGCTGCGAGGGGGAAGAGGGAGGAAGAGGAGGAGGTGCTGGAGGAGGCTAGGCGCTGGAGGGTGGTGGACGGCGGGTTCCGAGCGGTGCTGGAGGTCGGGTCGAGGTGAGGGCCGCCGGAGATCGGGGTTAGGGTTAGGGAAAGTGAGGCGGAGGAGAAGAAGAGGGGGGGGGATTTTATAGGGGGTGCCGGGGGCGGACGTGGCCGGGTTAGGCGGGCGGTCGAGGGGGACGTGGCCTTTCCGACAGAGGCGCCGGCGGAAGCGGAGCGGGGAGAGCGGGTCAGGGGGGTGAGGGTTCAGGCGGGTTCGGGTCGGGTCGGGCGGCGGGTGGATCCGACCCGACCCGCTAGCATTGGCGGGCTGGGCTCGGCCCAATGGGCTGGGCCGGGCCGGTTGGGCCTGATTTATTAAATAGAATAATATAATAATAATAATAATAATAATAATAATAATTAATTAATTAATTAAATAAATAAATAGTTTTAGGTGATTTAAAAATAGGTCCGGGGCCCGATAAATTCCAGAAAAATTATCCTAAGTCCAGTTTTCCATTTTACACCCAAAAAAATTATTTTCATAATATTTTAATATTATTTATTAATAAATAAAAATCATTTAATAATTAAAAACCCTGATTTTAATTACAGAAAAATCTCAAAAAATTCCAGAAAATTGTGAAAAGTCCCAATTTAAAAATTCTTGCAAAATATGGGGGTTTACAAGGATAGATTGAATATATGTGAAATATGTAGATATCGCCTAACGATGATTTTTACCAACAACCTACTTGTCGTATCCCTATAAAATAAGGATTAGCCACATCATAATTAATACGAATCATTCTTAATTGAGATGATATTAAGCCTGCATAAATATTCTCATTAGTATGCAGCCTAACTACATGAAGGTCATTGTTAATATGCTTTCGCACCATGAGGGACATGCTATATAGGACTTTGAAGGGCGTACGAAGCGCCATTCATGAGGTTGTGATCCCCAATGAATGTCTCGTTTATACCCAGTACTACCAAAGTACTATATTTTTTCCTAGGCCGAGCGGTCCCGGTGCCACGGTGTATCTCGTTCGAGAAAACTTACCAAACCTTGTGCAGAGGTTATCCCTGACCATGCAAAGACTATGCAAATAAAATATAAGCATAAATTGTATGGTAAATAAATGTAAGTAAAGCCTTGTATTTTTGATATTTTTTTTGCTCATTCTTATATCGGTTGTTGACCCGTAGGTCCTAACTTACAGACCTTATCGTGGTCCGGTGGTACCAAACCACAATTATACTCGCATATGAAGCATTTTCTTCATAGTTACTGTACACTGATGCACTTATACCTGTACCAATGTTCAATGTTCCATTCTCAGTGTTACCAGCATGTGAAATAGATTGCATAATATTACTTCTTTCTCATGACAGACTTACTTTATAGCATCTTGTATCAATAGTACTAGTAGTTCGTTATACATGTGTTTTATTAATTTTAGCAGCATTGAACATAAGGCAGCATTATCATTTTATGGACTAGAGCAACATATAGTTATGACAAACAATAAAGCAATACTAGAATTCATTTTATTAGGGCATAAAGGAGTAGAGGAGAAGGGACATATCCACTCACTTATATACATATTGTTTCTATGCAACGATCCCACATTCGCCTACGATCCCTCAAGAATGATCCGACACAGTGCAAGTCTTCTAACTTGGCATAATCATACATTTGAACCACGCCGCATAAGATATCTCATCCAACCAAGTTAGGTGAGACTACATCATCACACCAAGCATCTCGATTTCTCGTGCCACTTGTATTCTATTTGTCCAATCCATCTATAATTCCAGCGTAATACATTTTCGTGGAGCAGGGCATTACACACAACACCCCCCGCCCCCAGGCTGCTCCTTCTACAGCCCCCCCCTGCGATACCTCCTCTACCCGCCCCGGTGACCAGCCCCCTACCTGCCCCGACGACCACCCTCCCTACCCATCCCGACGGTACCCCTTACCTGCACCATACGTCCGCCTGCCCGTGCCGCACACTACACCCGTCGCCCACCCGTGCCGCACGCTACTCCACGTCCGCTATACCCACAAACGGAGGGAGGGGAGGGGCAATTTGGTCCAAAGTTTTTTTAGGGTATCTGTCATATAAGTTTCCTGATTTGATATTTCTTGAGTTTTTTGAATTTATTTTTTCTGATATTATATTTCTGCTATATTTGCATAATGGTTCATATCATTTATATTTTTCCTGTTGTTTGGAGAGACTATTCGAGACCAGTAGAATATACAGTGATATTTTTATAGACCCGGTTTAGGACCCGCTTGTAGATTGGATACCTGGTTTGGTTCATCTTGGTTGAACCCTTGTCTAAACCATCCCCGATATATATATATTTCTACCCACTGGTATAGTATTCTTACTTTCTTTCTTCTTTCTCCTTTCTTTGCTCCTTTTCCTCAAGACCAAACCCTAACCCTAGGAAGAAGTTGTTGTGACTTGTACCGTAAGAGGTAGAGGCTAAGAAGCCACTCTAGACAAGTACATCTTCCACAAGAGAAGAACCATGAATTTATGCAAGCTTTTAGTTCTTAATATTTTCTGTTTATTTCTAGCTCATATTGTTGGGACTGAGCACCCCAACATCTTTAATACTCGTTGTTCTTAATTTTCTTGGTTGGAATTGCATGGACTTGAGTTTAGGTTTTTTATAGGTTCACTTTTGTTTTCCTAGGTTTTGATCCCCCAAAACTTTTTGTTTTACAAAACTAATTAGCTCATAGTGTAGAGCACCATATTTTATGTAACTTTGCTTTTAGTCGTGCTTTATTTCGAGTCCAGCTAAGTTTAGTGCTAAAACTTGAAATACGTATACCAAAATGGCTGACTGGAAAAGTAGAACAGTACTCTTTGAAGAATATGTAAGAGAATCCCTTTGGCGTAGAAATACGTATGTTTTACTTTGGGTGCATTGGTGTACTGTCCAAACTCTTCGTACATAATAATTATACTGCACTCAGTCTCATAGCAAAAGTACGCCAGTCACACTCCTTGAGTCAGTGGCGCACTTTCGTAAAAAATCACAGTTGACGCAGTTTGGTGCGTATTCAATCAAAGTTGTCTCTGAAAAACCAAGAGAAAGTGCGCCACAGTCAGTCAGCGCATTTTCTTTGCGTTTGGCAATCTGGCGCACTTTTCCTATGTTTCGTCAGTCAGCGCACGTTTTTTATGTTTGGTTTGCTCGCGCACTTTCTTCCCTCTTTATTTTTTAGGGACAAAGCTTTGGTTTGTTTCTCAATTTTTGTGTTATTGATTTGTGTGCTCCTCAAATGACGAGTTTCTCGACTCTCGAGCATTGACCTAAGATTGTGTATTTTATGTTTTAGCTAGCTTGCTCGTGCGCTTTCTTTGAAAGCACGCATTATTCTTGCCAGCGCACTTTGTCAAGTGTGTCGTATTGGTTAACTCGACAAAGTACGCCAACCTTGTTTCGGTGAGTTTGTGTGCCTAGTTTTATCATACGTTCCTTCCATTTTTGCTTAGGATATTTTTTTGTGTATTATATAGTTGGATGTTGTGCTCTTGCAATTTAAAACATGTTCTAACCCTCAAGTCACAATAGAAATTTTTGTGTAAGATAACCCTATTATATTTGGCATCGGGCAATCGAGTGTGAGTATTGTCCAACGTATCGCGTATGGCGGATACGATAAGTTCGCTAGTGATAACTCGTGAATAGCTCATACTCGTAACTCATCATTCTAGGAAGTTCTCGAGCGTCCACGACTCAAGAACTTAAAATAATGATTAAATGAGATAAAATTTGACTAGATCATTGAAAGAAAAGATTATTACACTACCGGCTACCCCGATCTCCAAGGGCCCCATGAGGCATGAACCAACTTTGCTAGGCAAGGTCCCCATGACCTACCAAGTTTACACATGCCATGGTACATAAAAGACTTTGTGATGTACGGCGGTAGTTATATGATTTGTTACATAATGTGGTTACAAGATATATGATGTGCTGCGGCACAACAAGTTGTTGTTATTGAGCCACGGTTCATAACATTATGTATTTCGGTATATGCATTCCAGTATGTATTCCAGTTATATTTTAGTTTCAGTTTATGTTATAAGAAAATTTTCAGATAAGTTATGTTTACAAAACCAGTTTATGTTTATCTGTGACAATTTACAAGTTATGTTTGTGTAATATGACTAGTCCAATTACAAGCGTTCCCTTGGCCATCCGGGTTGACTGCAGTGCCGGTGGTAGCGATATTCTTTAAAATATGTATTTTTAGTAACTAGGTTTGTGATAACCCTAGTTAGTTAATTATAGCAAGCCATACGCATGTTTGGCCATGATATGTTGTTTGCCTTGTCTGACAAGCTCGTCTTATTATATTCTATATTCTTTCTGTCACTACCACTTTTTCGGAGAGGGATATTTTTTGCCTTTTTAAATATTGGTAATATTGTGAATATTGGTAGTATAAAAATTATTGTTTGATTGATATCTTATTTTACTATAACTAGTATGGATATTTTTAGCTTATGATATTTCAATATTTGATATGGTTGCATATGTTTATGTATTATATTTAGTTAATGTTTAGTTATTAGTTATTAGTGGACCTATTGGATCCAACTAGACTTGTCATGGACCAACATTAGTTAAGTTAGACTTGAGCCCAACCACAAGCCCAATTCATTAAGAGAATGGATTAATTAGTTAAACTATTGGATTAGAACCTTTCCTCCTTAATTAATTCCTTCATGACAAGCCCCAACGGGTATTGTGAACTTTTTATAGTAACTTGGAGTAGGGGGCAAGGCCGGCCATATAGGAGAGGAGAGAGACTCTCTCTCTCTTGATTCATTCATTTATTCCAATTCTAGATCTAGAATTTCTCTCAACCAAATTTCTTTATCCCTACACCAATCTCTACCCAAATTTCTTTTTAATTCCTTCTCTACTCACCATTAGAGGCTATTGGAATAAGGAGGAGGCAATGATCTACAAGGAGAAGGAAGAAGCACAAGTTGAAGGCTCTTGACACTCAATTTGGAGAATTGTATTGGAAATCCATCTCCCAATAGGTACAATTCAGTTTTTTTCTCTAATTAGACTTTAAATCTGTAATTTAATCATTAGAAACCCTCCCATGTACTAAGGCTACCCATAGGAAGTAGAATTAGGTTCATATGAGGCCTATGAAGGAAGTTATGTGGTATTTTGTGTCAATTTTAGGAGAATTTTGAGATTGGCACATTATATGTTTGTCAATAGGTCAATTAGACCAAATTGACATATGTTTGGTTATGTGAGATTAGTGTTATGTCCATATTTGGATACGTATAGGCCATATTATGATAATTTGGCGATACAGGTTGATTTGGAGATTTTCTTCCGACACGGGGGTTTGAGTATGTCACATTTTGACACGGACACGTAGATGAGTAGCTAACACTTTGTGTTGCTTCTAATTATGATTCTAGACTTGCTCCTGTCCTTCGGGATACGTTTGGTGATATGGTTGAGACGTATCGCAAGCGTATCATAGGTTGAGTGTGATATGGGTGCGGTGTACTCTACGTGTTTGATACTTTACATTCTAATTCAATTTACCTTGGTTATAACTATTAGAGTATTGTATTTATAGTTGTTATATATATATATATGCTTACAAATTAATATATATAAAAAATATGAATGTTTGTGTATAGGTGTGTGTATGTGTGCTAGGGGGGTGTCGGGCAAGCAGCAATTAGAAGCAGCAACAACAATAAGCAGCAGCAACAGTAAGCAGTAGCAGCAGTAGTGAGAAGCAGGAACAGCAACAATAAGCAGCAGTAACAGTAAGCAGTAGCAGCAGTAAGAAGTAGAAGCAGTGAGAAGTAGCAATAAGAAGCAACAACAAAAGCAATAAGGCTAAGCGGGGTCGGATTTGTAGGTTGGAAGTTAAGTGTTGGTTAGATACCATTGTTAATAGGTTTGTATTTGTTGGTTAGTAGTTTAGTGGATGTATGTTAGTGTTTAGTTGCTAATTTAATTAGTACATAGCATGGGTATACTAGTTATGTTAGTTGTAGGTATTGATTTTATTATTAAATAGTATGTTAGTATTATATCAGTTAAGTTAGTTAATATTGTTTATATATATATATATATATATATATATATATATATATATATATATATATATATATATATATATATATATATATATAAGGGTATATATATACACTAGTTAGCATAAGTATTATTATTGGTTAATATTATTTCTAGTTTACCATGGGATACACCAAGGTAATATCAAGATATTGGCTCATCCTCAAGGTATTGGGTTTGTGTTTCAAGAGGGGTGTGTATGTGGTGTGATACTGTATTTGGATCAAAACCAAGATATCCACTTAGCATTAGTTTAACTAGGGATACTATATATTTTTATCTTGTATATATATATTATTGTATTTTTATATCTAATAATTTATATCTTATGATACGGTATAGTGCTGATACTTTAGTATCCTAACATAGCTAGTATAGCCTAGTTACATAGTGTATGGACCCAATATCTTAGAGATTGACTCATACAACCTAGAAATAGCTAGTTTGACCAAGTTTGACTAGTTTGACTTAGAGTTGACCTAGTTTGACTATTTTGACTTAGAAATGGCTTTATGACCTAGAATTGAACTAGTTTAACTTATTTTTATTCTAAAATCTTTTATTGATGCAATATTCCATATATAGGTTTGTGTGATACCAGTTCGGATACCGTTTCATATTGTTTGCTCTGGACCACATGCGAGTATATTCTCTGATAGTTTCTATTATTTGATTACTACTATAATTTAAGTATATAGAAATATTACTTATGATTCTTTGACACATTGGTACACGGATTGGTATTTTTATTGGATCGTCAGTCATGAGATGTCATCTTGATTATCGAGATGGTATCGAATACTGCTTCTTGTTGGTATTAGATAACATTGGATATTATAGGTTAAATATTGGATACATTGGCTAGTAATGTGTCATGATTAGATCCATCGTATCAGTCGGGGTGGGAAAATACTAATTAAATATGTGATCAAGAACTATCGGCTAGTAGTGTAATCATTGGCTACTAACTAATCATGTACTTCACATATGGTTGAGTTAGCTCCTTAGTGTAATAATTAAATATCCCAAGTTGATCACATATTTAGTTAGTATCTCAAACACATGGTATATTATAGATTCCATATTCAGTTCATAGATTACCTTGTTCTATTTTTGGCATTATAGTTCATCTCCTTAATTCTTGTACGCATTGATTTATATTTCTGTTGCTAGTTTTGCATGTTTCTTCATTGTTCTTAGATCATTAGTTATATTCTTATCGTATATATCATCCTCTATTTTACTGTTTTATAGTTTTTGTCAATTAATTGGAACTGCTATTGGGTTATACTTCACTCCATTCCTGACTGGATAATATTTTTTAGAGGATCCGGGAGATTGGTGTCCGATGTACTAGGGACCTTGACCTATAGATGGTGCAGGCATGGACCCACTAGTTTTGGAGTGACTACCGAGAGATCTAGTCAGAATTACTAGTTATTATAGTTACTTTTCTTTAGCATTTTGGTACCGAATTTATTTTTGGTGTATATTTGAGACTTGGATATTGTTTCTATTTATTGTTATTATATTTAGACTGTATAGTTATGTTAGACTTCTTTGATATCTTATCGTGCTATAGATTTATGATTGAGTATTGTGTTGCACTAATTATATTGCCCTCCTTCTTGGAGTTGAGATATTATTTACAGATTAT
Organism: Iris macrosiphon; assembly: GCA_036927795.1. NCBI lineage: Eukaryota > Viridiplantae > Streptophyta > Magnoliopsida > Asparagales > Iridaceae > Iris > Iris macrosiphon. The sequence goes on from JAYESA010000010.1 coordinate 191,012,284, forward strand.
ATATTATTGTGAGATGATTAGATAGTGTAATTGACCTAGACAACGTTCTACTATCGATGCTACAGTGTAGGCTGGACGTACCCACGCACTCGTGCCCCTTCACCGGGTGTGTAATGACCCGTTCTATTCAAGTAGACAGCCGATTCAAAAGGCGCAAATGTAATGAACCGACCCGCTTTACTCAGCGAGAAGACTCGTTTAAGGCAAAAGATTTCCAGACTTGGCCCTTCAGGAGTTCAGATTTAAACTTTCAAAGGCTCGCTCGGAGTATCGCTCGACCGAGGTGAATCATCGCTAAGCTGGGTGGCTATGATGAACATGTCTTTGCTTAGCTAACACACCTAAAATATGGACGATATATGCTACTCGCTAGGTAAATTACCCCCTGTATGCTAATAAAGAATACAACACACCTAGCTAAGGTAATAATCCTAACTTGTACTGCTTGTGTTAGAACATGAAAATAAAACTTTATAAATGGACCCTCGCATGCTACCTTTGCCTTGTGCAACTAGACCTCGCTATGCCTCGAGTAGATTGGGATATACTCTTCGCAGTGCACTGTTCACTTGTTTACACTGCACGTCCCTAGATCATGTCACTCGGTATATCCCTTTACGGTTTCACTCCTCGTTTTACCCTTAGACCCGCGCCAACGTAAATGCTTATGTTCTATATAAATGCATGCTTGCCTACTTACTTGTTGTTTGTACTTGTTGCCTCGTTTTAATACTTGTCACATAATCTATGCCATAATTAAGTAACACTATCCGTATCGTACATGCATCTAGTTAGCCAGAAGACTATCAAATAGTCCTTTTGTGTAATATGAACGTAAAAGTATCCGGGACCGTTAGATCGCTAAGGTAGTTTTCGAACCAGGAGAATGCATCAAGTCAAATTTAACTCTGAACGAGAATCATGTTAAGTAAAGCATAAGAATCACAGCTCGTGGAGCAATGTTCGTTCAGAAAAAGAATCAGGAATTATCATATCATGTTGTGAATCTAGAATGACCCAAGACTTGCATGGTCATGGACAACTCGTACATGAGGTATCTGATTTCTCGGACGATCACCGGGGCACCAAAATCATACCTGTCTAGGAGGAATGAATGGTGTATTGTGGCCCAAATTCAGTTCTGGTATGTGATACGTCTTTGGGGCTGGACAATACACGATATTTGGTCCTTGGTAGATTATACTACCTTGGACTAGCCGTTTACCCATGATAGTCATTTGTATCAGCGGTATGGCATGCAATAGCTCTTCTGTATCACCTGTTCACCTTGAATAGCTGGTCTTGTATCAAGCGTTGCACCCCATTCTGCCACGAGACTATAAATCGGTCCTTTATGGCTAAGCCAGTGACCTCATGTTCATATAGATAAGTCATCATCGCTTAGCGGCAATCTGCGTACGAGTTATTGCATCCCATCCAGTAAACTGAAATACCTGAACAATTTAAGTATAAGTCATCTATACAACTTGAATAATCAGAGAAATCCATTGAACACTTGAACATCTTCTGTAAATACCTGATAATTCGTGTAACTCGTGCACCCGAAACATGACCTCGCCCACAACACTTGTGTTTTTATATGCTATTGCCCCTGGATTTCATTATAAATGCTTATGCTTGAATTTTAACTTGGTTTGCCTTGGACAGAAAATGACGAATGGTAAGTTGGTAAGTATCTCCGTATTTCCTTTATATCGTACAGTGTACTACCACACGAGTAGGCTTTTCATAAATGCCATAAAACTGATCCTAAGGCAAGACTAGAAAGATAACTTAATAGATGGTGCACGAAACCTATATAATGTGTTTGGATTTGTCGAGCGGGCGAGAAGCCTCCCCACTAGTGCATTCATGTACTGATAACCCACCAGATTGCTTGCAGGGTATGGGAGAACCTCGTTCGGTGTGGATGTCCCCTTCGTGTGTGCTAAGGTATATAATTCACTCTGGAGCCTTGGAGCATTGCGTCCGAAACTGAAGCACATATACAAGACATAATATTGGAATATCGCCTATGTATCATTTTTCCAATGTAACCACTTGGCACACTTTTACTATTTTAGAGAGAGAGAGAGTCTTGAACGACTTGTAATCTTGTCCTAGCACCGCCTGTAATACTTGTTCAATATCAATAAAGAGCTTATTTTATTTCTATACATGTGTTATTCAATGCTTCCGCTATTGACGACTCTGTGAACTTGTTACAAATTGCCTGTGCGTTTCTTATTCCGCTGCACTTGGACAATATGTGCGACTCTATGGCTTAGAACTCTTACCGCCTATTCGAATCATGGCTTTGCATGGGAGCGGCTTACGCTCATGCAACATCACTTCCAGATGGGTTAGATTGTCCTGCGGGAGCACTGGTATAGTGATTCACGTCCAGCGGGGACAATCGATTACTTGCGGGAGATCGGTGTATGACATATTGGTATTAGAGCATGGCTTTACGCCTTTGAACTTCTTATCGATCTTCTCAGTTTCAAAAGCTCGTTCGTGGGTTATGTGCATACACTCTCTCGTGGACCGATGGAATGTTCCAAATAATGAGTCTAAATAATTTTAAAAAGTGCATGTGAATGATATGATTGCTTGTACAAAATTATGATGCGAAAGCCTTTGTGTCGACCTGTGTCAGGCTTTATAGAAATATACTCGTGCTAGAAATTGCAAGTTATGTGCGAACTCGAATACCTATACATAACTTTCAAGCTGGTTAGTGTGCGAAATAGAATATCGTTCGAACGGTTAGCTATGCACACAGCCTTTCGGCTAAGTTGTGTAGAGTATCGCGCGCTAAGACCCTTTTGGTGTAAGCTTGTTGCAAACAAGATTGGAATATCGTTCAGGAATAAGATAAGTCATACTTAGAATGGAAACTAATAGAGATATTATCAGATTATCGCTAAGAAAAACTTGGAGAATCGTGCTTGGATTTTAGGAAATAGCTCGAACGATATTTCGTGTTAGCAGATACAAATCAAATATGGGTTACTTGGATGGCTATCAACAAGATATATATACGAGACTAAGATTTTACTAGGCGATGCTTAGGTATCATGCAAGAATTCTAAGGAATAACTTGGTGAATATGCTAGCGATTGATGCGAACACGATTGAGAATTTAATTGGGTGACTCAGTTTCGAGTGGTGTATGGATCATTTAGAAATGTCCAAACGGATTCATAGGTCTCGTACGATAGTCAGATTAAATGATTGGAGAATGTCTTGAATAATTGATAAGGCTTATATCGAATAGGGATTCATAGAAATGAAAATTAATATCTTGGTTAAGGAAATTTGGTATAAAATTGGAGGATCGTGCGAGCAATTTCAAAATAAAATTGTAAGCCCCTGATTTTTCAAAATATTAAAATTAGGATTTTTCACAATTTTTTGGAATTTTCTGAAATTAAAATCAGGGTTTTGAATTATTATATGATTTTTAATTGATAATAAACAACATTAAAATATTATGAAAATAATATTTTTGGGTGTAAAATGAAAAACTGGACTTAGGGTAATTTTTCTGGGCCTCAGACCTATTTTTAAATGCCTAAAAACTAATTTTAAATAATTATTTAATTTACTATTATTATTATTATTTTTAATTGTAAGCCCCCAGTGGGCCGAAGCCCAGCCCAGCCCAGCCCAGTCCCCCGCCCTATCGGGTCGGGTCGGGTCAGCCAACCCGACCCGCCCGCAACCCCCGACCCGGTCACCCACGACCAGCCCCGCCGCCGCGAGACGCGGTCAGCCGCAGACCCGCCCGGCCACGCGGCGCCTCCGCCGGCCCCCTCGCCCGTACCCCGCGGCCACGACCCCCATTTTCTCTGCCTTCGGCGCCGCCCCCTCGGCCCCCAACCGCCGGCCAGCCCTATAAATCCCCCGCTCCTCCTCCTTCGTTTTTCCCCCACCGTCGCCTCTAGCCACCGCACGCCGCCGCCCTCGCCACTGCGCCACCTCGACCTCGAACCGCCGCTCCGCCCTCGCCACGCCACCGTAGCTCCCTCGCCGACCCCGCTCCGCCGTCCCCGACGCCAACCGCAGCAGCGGAGACAGCCACAGCAGCCGCACCGCCGCCCTGAGCTGTCCCCGGCGCGCCGCCGACCACCAGCCGCAGCCCCAGCGCCCGGCGAACCTTCCCCGGCCCCCTCCGGCGCGTCTCCGGCCGGCCTCCGCCGCCTATGGCCGCCACAGCGTCGAAACCCTAACCCTAGCCCTAATTCTTCTTCGCGTGTCCGACACGAGTCGGACACGGCTCGACCCTGATTTTCGGGTCCCCTTCAGGTGCGTGTAACTTTCGTCTCGTAGCTCTGTTTCCAATTCCGCAAATTGCGTTGTGAAGCCTGTATGACCCTCTCGGTGTCCGGACAAACTGTTCGGGACATCGCGTCCTGTGGTGATCGCACACCGCGATCCAAAAACAGGAAAAACCAGACCCTGTTTCATCCCGGAACTGAGTACGTCCCGCCAAACGGGACGACTTGGTCGCGTGCGGTCTTCACAGATACGTGCGCACCGTCGATACGGACGTGTGAGATTTCGCGGAAGCCGATTCGGGTGTGCGTGCACACCGAAATCAACGCGTATCCGCGGACATCGCCCCGTATTCGGCTTTTCTGCAATTTATCCTAATTTCGTGCACACACGTCGGATCAAGATGAAACTTGCGCCATCGGACTCGTAGCGATACGCTGGTCCTGTGGGTCAAGTTTGGTTCGATTATGAGAACGTTGACGAAATCGCGTGTCGTGGGCCCCACAGGCCCCGCTCGACGGGCGATTTTGTGTTCGGCTCAGCGGAATCCAAATCTGGAAGTTCCATTGGGTTCGTATCAGTGTTCCTGACCTGTTGACACTAAGTTTGGTGAATTTGGAGACCTTTGACCCAGACGCGTTTTTCGGTGCAAAGCGGGCCCACCGGCGGACCCCGTTTTGACCTGAAACTGCCATTTTTGCCCTTGTCTCCAAATTGGACCCAAGGACCGGCATTTCTAGCTATTTGACATCTTCTGAGCATGATGGTAATGTCTATTTCAGCTTTTGGACTCATCTATGGACTTTTCTCCCAAGAACCAATTTAATCAGATCCAAACAACAGGCAAGTACCTGCACTTCAAGTTTATTCTTTATATTGTGATAATTAATTCCTTGCTCTACTAGCATCATTGGATGATTACATGTAGTGTTAGAACACTAGATTTTCATGTCTTGAATACTGGAGTTCATGTCTTGTTTTTGTGTCGGGTGGGAGAATACTAAGGAGGCATGTAGTTTACCCTTTCCCCTGGATTGTCTAATAGCTGTTGGTACACGACTGTCCATCAGCCGGATCTCGATTATATTATCTAATAGCCGTTTATGACGGCCGGATTAGCCTTATAAACCCCTACATGCCAACTATGTATTCTAAAAACAAACACAAGTTCACACAGATAAATCTGGTCATGTTATATTTTTTGCTGGCTATTGTAGTTTCATTTCCTGTTTCATTTATTTCTGTTTCTCATATTCCTGTTTACAGCTAACTCTGAGATAATAATGTTCTGCTAATGCTGTTTCTCAACATGATATCCAATATTTAATTGTCATAAAATATTTAGTTTAATCTTGTTGTGCACTGTGTACTTTGCTCCTTTCCTGACTGGATCTGTTGTTTAGGCGATGATGAGAACCTTGCCCCCACCTATTATGGCCCCTATGAGGCAGCAGGTGATACAGTTGCAGAGCCAGTTCCCGCACAGGAAGCTACTCCTGCTGAGTAGTTAGCAGTAGTTATCTTAGTTTTGCTCTTTATCTTAGCAATCGGGTTTGTCCCCGATTTTATTCTGATTTCTGTACTAAAATATTTGAATCTGTTGTTACATTTATTTCAGTTGCAATCTTAAGTTTCATTTCTCATTATTATTTTGCCTATGTTATTTGTGAATGAGCTAGTTAGTAAATCTGGATTTGACCTAGACAGCGTACTACCGCCGATTCTGCGACGTAGTCTGGACGTACCCACGCACTCGTGCCCGAATTTCCGGGTGCGGGTCGTGACAAGTTTTTATGGTGGCCCATGCAGGTCAAACGACTAAATTGTTCGGTTTCAACTTAGGGACCGAACAGGCCTGCAATAAGATTGAGGATTCTAGGAAAAGCTCATTCACAGTATAGGGTCCTGATTTCAATTCTTAATATCACTTCTGATCAATTTTTCCTATCGCCCTTGATTTCCAAGTAATCTATTCTGAACTCCCTATCCCTTCATCTTTCAGAATGGTCCAGACAAGGAACACAGTAGGAGGCACATCAGAACCAGCTGAGCAGAATGTGCCCGAAACTCTTGCACTCCCGCCGCCTCCATCTGTTCCGGTAGTTACTCTGGATGGGGCACAGCTACTCGGAGTATTCCAGGGACTAGTGGAATCCCAGAAAGAACAGACTGCACTTCTGCGGACCAGCCTCTCAGAAGCTATTAAGTCCCAGGAGTCGCCACTCAAGAGGCCAGGGAGTGCCAAAGACTTCAAAAACCTCAGACCCTTGGAATTCTACGGAACTGAGGGCATTCTCTATGCCGATGAGTGGATAGAGAACGTCGAGAGACTCCTGAAGACTGCTCGGGTTCCTGATGATCTTAAAGTGGAGTCTGCAAGCCTGCAACTGTTCGATATAGCTCAGACCTGGTTTAGAGACGAACCTCAACTATCTGCTCCTGACCTCACCTGGGAGGACTTCAAGAGACTGTTCAAGGAAAAATTCTACCCCGAAGTGGCTCGGGAAGCTCTCGAAAGTCAATTCGAGAGACTGGAACAAGGTAACCTATCTGTAGATGAGTATACTGCTGAATTTAGCAGGTTAAGCCACTTTGCGGAGTACATGGTTCGTACCCCGGAGGACAGAGCCCGTAGATTCAAGAAGGGGCTATCTCCGGATATTCGCCTTGCTGTCACCACCAGCCGAGCTCGCACCTACGAGGAAATCTTGAGCGTGGCACAAGGCGTTGAGAGAGACATGGGGCATAAGCTAAAGCGAGAAAGAGATACCGGAAATGCGGGACCCAACAAACGCCCTTTTCAACAACAACAGCAGAGGGCCCCACAACAAGCTCAGCGCCCTCTCCCTCGAGCTCCAGCACCCCAACACCAGGCCCAGGGACAGAACCAACAAGCTGCTGCTTGTAACTATTGTCATAGACCAGGCTATACTTGGCAAGTTTGCAGAAAGAGGCTAGGTGTTTGTCTACTTTGTGGCTCAGCAGCACATCAAGTGAGGGACTGTCCCGCTGCTCAAGGACGCGGACAGGCTTACGTAATGACCGTGGAGAATGCGCAAACTCTGGAAGCAGCTAATGCGCGTAAGTAATTCGTAGATATCTTTTCTAGTATTATTTTTGTGCCTATTGGTTCGTGACCTCAGCCCCAACCTAGTAATTTTGAACTTGCTAAATACCTGGTATGCTTTTAAATTTGATAACTGTTTTAGAGGATTTTGCTATTGTGCTTATTTTGTGTCATTTTGTGAACTTCAATAATTTGTACCTCCTTTTCATCATCATCTAGAGCACTTAATTTTGCTGAACTTGACTTATGCTGCTATTTTATAGCCTAGTTTTGCAAGCTTACCCTTTATCGGGCTTGTTCATGACACATGTATTATTGAGGCCTGATCAACCCCACTAATACAAGTGTCTACTCAGAATCAGTGTACTACGGTCTGATCAACCTTAGTGCATTTTGATTCGCACTTCGCATGACTACTTATGTGGATTGAGGTATAGTCGACTAGTCTACTTGCCCCCTAAATACGTCCGAGCATATCGTTTCAGCATTACCAGAATAGAACCTCGATCCTTAACCGCCTGACAATTCCCATTAGAATTCCTGAAAAACGCCTTGATCCCTATACCTCTGTTCTACCACCTTGCCCTTAAACTCTTTATTATTGATTCTCGTCTTTCCTCATTTCGGAAAGACAAAGACCTGTGGTTGGTATAAGTTGATTTGTAGTGCTAGACATACCCCTCAGACCGGACGAATTGATGATAACCCTTTATGACTAAGACAAGACCCTATGTGCTGTGTTTTGTGTTGCAGACTTAAGATTCAATACCATGATTTATTAAGTTGGGACCTAGCTTTACTAGTTGTACAGTCTTAGAGGATATGGGTAAAATTCTAAGTTGGGTAGCGACCGCAATGTTCACCTGAGAGAAACCCGTTAGACTGTAATCAAGTGAGATTGGACAGAGAGAACCCTGCCATAATTTAAATTTCGAGGACAAAATTTTATAAGTTGGGTAGATTGTAAGCCCCTGATTTTTCAAAATATTAAAATTAGGATTTTTCACAATTTTCTGGAATTTTCTGGGAATTTTCTGAAATTAAAATCAGGGTTTTAAATTATTACATGATTTTTAATTAATAATAAACAATATTAAAATATTATGAAAATAATATTTTTGGGTGTAAAATGAAAAACTGGACTTAGGGTAATTTTTCTGAATTTTTCTGGGCCTCAGACCTATTTTTAAATGCCTAAAAACTAATTTTAAATAATTATTTAATTTACTATTATTATTATTATTATTATTTATTATTTATTTATTTATTTATTTTTGTTTCTGGGCCGGCCCGGCCCAGTGGGCCGAAGCCCAGCCCAGCCCAGTCCCCCGCCCTATCGGGTCGGGTCGGGTCAGCCAACCCGACCCGCCCGCAACCCCCGACCCGGTCACCCACGACCAGCCCCACCCCCGCGAGACGCGGTCAGCCGCCGACCCGCCCGGCCACGAGGCACCTCCGCCGGCCCCCTCGCCCGCACCCCGCGGCCACGACCCCCATTTTCTCCGCCTTCGGCGCCGCCCCCTCGGCCCCCAACCGCCGGCCAGCCCTATAAATCCCCCGCTCCTCCTCCTTCGTTTTTCCCCCACCGTCGCCTCTAGCTACCGCACGCCGCCGCCCTCGCCACTGCGCCACCCCGACCTCGAACCGCCGCTCCGCCCTCACCACGCCACCGCAGCTCCCTCGCCGACCCCGCTCCGCCGTCCCCGACGCCAACCGCAGCAGCGGAGACAGCCACAGCAGCCGCAGCGCCGCCCTGAGCTGTCCCCGGCGCGCCGCCGACCACCAGCCGCAGCCCCAGCGCCCGGCGAACCTTCCCCGGTCCCCTCCGGCGCATCTCCGGCCGGCCTCCGCCGCTTACGGCCGCCACAGCGTCGAAACCCTAACCCTAGCCCTAATTCTTCTTCGCGTGTCCGACACGAGTCGGACACGGCTCGACCCTGATTCCCGGGTCCCCTTCAGGTGCGTGTAACTTTCGCCTCGTAGCTCTGTTTCTAATTCCGTAAATTGCGTTGTGAAGCCTATATGACCCTCTCGGTGTCCGGACAAACTGTTCGGGACATCGCGTCCTGTGGTGATCGCACACCGCGATCCAAAAACAGGAAAAACCAGACCCTGTTTCACCTCGGAACTGAGTACGTCCCGCCAAACGGGACGACTTGGTCGCGTGCGGTCTTCACAGATACGTGCGCACCGTCGATACGGACGTGTGAGATTTCGCGGAAGCCGATTCGGGTGTGCGTGCACACCGGAATCAACGCGTATCCGCGGACATCACCCCGTATCCGGCTTTTCTGTAATTCATCCTAATTTCGTGCACACACGTCGGATCAAGACGAAACTTGTGCCATCGGACTCGTAGCGATACGCTGGTCCTGTGGGTCAAGTTTGGTTCGATTATGAGAACGTTGACGAAATCGCGTGTCGTGGGCCCCACAGGCCCCGCTCGACGGGCGATTTTGTGTTCGGCTCAGCGGAATCCAAATCTGGAAGTTCCGTTGGGTTCGTATCAGCGTTCCTGACCTGTTGACACTAAGTTTGGTGAATTTGGAGACCTTTGACCCAGACGCGTTTTTCGGTGCAAAGCGGGCCCACCGGCGGATCCCGTTTTGACCCAAAACTGCCGTTTTTGCCCTTGTCTCCAAATTGGACCCAAGGACAGGCATTTCTAGCTATTTGACATCTTCTGAGCATGATGGTAATGTCTATTTCAGCTTTTGGACTCATCTCTGGACTTTTCCCCCAAGAACCAATTTAATCAGATCCAAACAACAGGCAAGTACCTGCACTTCAAGTTTATTCTTTATATTGTGATAATTAATTCCTTGCTCTACTAGCATCATTGGATGATTACACGTAGTATTAGAACACTGGATTTTCATGTCTTGAATACTGGAGTTCATGTCTTGTTTTCGTGTCGGGTGAGAGAATACTAAGGAGGCATATAGTTTACCCTTTCCCCTGGATTGTCTAATAGCTGTTGGTACACGACTGTCCATCAGCCGGATCTCGATTATATTGTCTAATAGCCGTTTATGACGGTCGGATTAGCCTTATAAACCCCTACATGCCAACTATGTATTCTAAAAACAAACACAAGTTCACACAGATAAATCTGGTCATGTTATATTTCTTGCTGGCTATTGTAGTTTCATTTCCTGTTTCATTTATTTCTGTTTCTCATATTCCTGTTTACAGCTAACTCTGAGATAATAATGTTCTGCTAATGCTGTTTTTCAACATGATATCCAATATTTAATTGTCATAAAATATTTAGTTTAATCTTATTGTGCACTGTGTACTTTGCTCCTTTCCTGACTGGATCTGTTGTTTAGGCGATGATGAGAACCTTGCCCCCACCTATTATGGCCCCTATGAGGCAGCAGGTGATACAGTTGCAGAGCCAGTTCCCGCACAGGAAGCTACTCCTGCTGAGTAGTTAGCAGTAGTTATCTTAGTTTTGCTCTTTATCTTAGCAATCGGGTTTGTCCCCGATTTCATTCTGATTCCTGTACTAAAATATTTGAATCTGTTGTCACATTTATTTCAGTTGCAATCTTAAGTTTCATTTCTCATTATTATCTTGCCTATGTTATTTGTGAATGAGCTAGTTAGTAAATCTGGATTTGACCTAGACAGCGTACTACCGCCGATTCTGCGGCGTAGGCTGGACGTACCCACGCACTCGTGCCCGAATTTCCGGGTGCGGGTCGTGACAAAAATAAACGGATAAAACTTGAATAAAATATCTCTCGAATAGAAGTTAGTTCGAGAAAGAAATATTGTGGTTCGATGAAAGAGGTAAGCGATAACGGATTTGACCTGGAGTTTAGAAGAACGATCTTGAATCTAGTTCAAAAGGATAACCTTCGAAGTCAGTCCCTACGGGAACGATTATCCTGCAGGAGCGTCGGCGTAGTAATTTTACGTACAACGGGGATGATCGAACTCACAAAAATATGTTTGATGATTATTCCAAACAAACTCGATGAATAGAACGTATCAAAAGTAGATAGACTTCGGCTTAGATATTTGAACTTAGTTGCTTGTGGAATGCCTGAAGTAGACTATGGATTTACCGAACGGTAACATTGAAGTTGGATAATTTTGCTAGATGAATTATAATTACTGCATGAGCGGTCATAACTTGATGGATTATATATATATATATATATATATATATATATATATATATATATATATATATATATATATATATATATATATATATATAACTTGGATGTAGCAAAAGTGAATGATAAAGTGTTTCGATCATTTTGATGATAACTATATTGTTCGACATTTTTGTCTTATGCGAGCGTAACTCTATGCGCATACATGCGCCATGCCCAGATTATGATGATTATCTAGCATCAGCGTTGGCATGGTGATCTCACATCCAACGGGGATGATCGAACTTACGGAAGACCAGAGCGTGATAACTGATGGATCATCTTGACTTGTAGTTCGACATGATAAGACGAATTAGAAATCCAAGTAATTCATAAGTGTTTCAGAATAGTTAGACTAGAACCTGTAATAAATCACGTTTGACGGTTTCGTGAACAGATACGTGAATCTTGTTGGACGACTTGGAGTTATAACCAGAGAGTTAGAATTGAATCTTGGCTAGGTAGTTTATACTTGGAATGGATATATAGATACTATCAAATATGTCTTAAGGAGGTAGACTATGCGAATTGCTAGGCTTGTCCTACAACTTGGATATATCATGGATTTCCTAAAAGGACTCAAACTTTTTACAAACGAACGTGTTATTATAGTAGGATAATCTGTGCTCGATGTTTAGAAATTTGAGTAAAACAAGCTTAGGTAGAATATCCTGTGTAAGCGAACAACGGTTTGTCCATAGAAATTGGGGCCATCATCGTGCGACAAATTTGTACGATGAACCGTGTACTTGAACTTGTACCTATGACCTTGTGAGCTGACCTAGTAATTAGGCAGATGACCCTGTGCCGAGTGAAAGAACTTATGTAACCGACTTTAGAACATTGCTTGAACATCCATAGAACTGGGGCAGTAAGACTTAGTGTTAGACTTAGAATGGTAAGTGTATGCTATGTTTGACCCGAATGGATGGACGCTAGTCGGTTAAATCAGATAGATCGTGCTTAACGGTAGTAAAAAGATTGATTTGAGTTGGAAGAGAAATGACTTGGAATTTTAATTGACCCTGTCGGAAGTATCATTATGATTCAAAAAATGAGAACCCTTAAGATTTTCGCAACTAGCTTGTCCAATTTTACTATTGCTAAGTTTGGTTGAATGCATATGTTTGAGGGATGCCTTGAATGTGTGCACGATCCAAGACCCAATGATATATTAAACTCGTGTGCAAAGACTTCGCTATCGCTAAATTAGTGACATGCATATGTTTGGAGGATGTTTTGAATATGTACACGATCCAGACTCGTAATATGCTGATATTGAATGCTAGTACAAGTGAATATGTTAGACTCACATGGACAAGTATAATGACTTGTATAAGTTTGCCTCAGCCATAGATCGTCATTCAAGATAGATTGTAACGGACCCCGTGTTAAGCGATATATGTTCCGCGCTAAGGCACAGTAGAGACCGAGTCAGAGCTTGGATTGAATGATAGAGTTATTCAATTAGACCGACCCAGCATACACGTAATACGATATACGGAATGAGTAGGGAATTATGTTCGAACTGATCTAGTGGTACCGATTACTATAATTGAGATAGTTTTGATAGTATACGATAGAATAGCTTGCGCTCAGGAAGTCTCAAGGATGAGACTTTTTCTGAGTGGTGTATAATGTAACGACCTGTTCCGTTCAAGCGGACAGCCGATTCAAATGGCGCAAGTGCATCGACCTGACCCACTTTACTCAGCGTGAAGACTCATTTGAGGCAAAATATTTCCAAACTTGGCCCTTCAGGAGTTCAGAATTAGACTTTCAAAGGCTCGCTTGGAGTATCGCTAGATCGAGGTAAATCATCACTAAGGTGGGTGGCTATGATGAACATGTCTTTGCTTAGCCAGCACACTTAAAAAATATGGACGATACATGCTAGTCACTAGGTGAATCACCTCCTGCATGCTAATAAAGAATACAACGCACATAGCTAAGGGAATAATCCCAACTTGTACTACTTGTGTTAGAACATGAAAATAAAACTTTGCTTATAAATGGACCCTCACATGCTACCTTTGGCTTGTGCAACTAGACCCCGGTATGCCTCGAGTAGATTGTGATATACTTTTTGCAGTGCACTGTTCACTTGTTTAAGCTGCACATCCCTAAATTATGTCACTCGGTATGTCCATTTACGGTTTTACTCCTCGCTTTACCCTTAGTCCCGCGCCAACGTAAATGCTTATGTTCCATATAAATGCATGCTTGCCTGCTTACTTGTAGTTTGTACTTGTTGCCTCATTTTAATACTTGTCATATAATCTATGCCACAATTAAGTAGCACTATCTGTATCGTGTATGCATCTAGTTAGCCAGAAGACTATCAAATAGTTCTTTTGTGCAATATGAATCTACAAGTATTCGGGCCCATTAGGTCGCCAAGGAAGTTCCCGAACCAGGGGAATACATACAGTCAAGTTTAACTCTGAACGAGAATCATGTTAAGTAAAGCATAAGAATCACAGCTCGTGGAGCAATGTTCGTTTAAAAAAAGAATAAGAAGTATCATGTCATATTATAAATCTGGAATGACCCAAGACTTGTATGGTCACGGACAACTCGTGCACGAGATATCTGATTCCTCGGACGATCACCGGAGCACCGGGATCGTATCGGCCTAGGAGGAGTGAATGGTGTATTGCGGCCCAAATTCAGTTCTGGTATGCGATGCCGTCTTTGGGTATGGGCAATACACGGTACTCGGGCCTTGGTAGGGCATACTACCTTGGACTAGCCGTCTACCCATGATAGTCATTTGTATCAGCGGGATGGCGTGCAATGGCTCTTCTGTATCACCTGTTCGCCTTGAATAACTGGTCTTGTATCAAGCGTTTCACCCCATTCCATCACAAGACTACAAATCGGTCTTTTATGGATAAGCCAATGACCTCATGTTCATATAGATAAGTCATCATCGCTTAGCGGCAATCCGCATGCGAGTCATTGCATCGCATCCAGTAAACCGAAACACCTGAATGATTTAAGTATAAGCCATCTATATAAATTAATTAATTTTGCCAATCTATTGAACACTTGAACATCTTCTACAAACACATTATAATCCGTGTAACTCGTGCACCCGAAACATGACCTCGCCCACAACACTTGTGTTTGCATATGATATTTCCCCTAAATTTTATTATAAATGCTTGTGCTTGAACTTTAACTTGGTTTGCCTTGGACAGAGAAGGACGAATGGTAAGTTGGTATGTCTCGCCGTATTTCCTTTATATCGCATGGCGCACCGCCACATGAGTAGGCTTTTTATAATGTCATAAAACTGATCCTAAGGCAAAACTAGAAGGATAAATTAATAGAAGGTGCACGGAACCTATATAAGTTGTTTAGATTTATCGAACAGGCGAGAAGTCTCCCTACCAGTGCATTCATGTACTGATAACCTACCAGATTGCTTACAAGATGTGGGAGAACCTTGTTCAGTGCGGATGCCCCCTTCGTGCGTGCTAAGGCGTGAAGTTCACTCTGGAGCCTTGGAGCGTTGCATCCGAAACTGAAGCACATATACAGGACATAATGTTAGAACATTGTCTATGTATCATTTTACCAATATAGCCACTTGGCACGCTTTTACTGTTTCAGAGAGAGAGAGAGGCTTGAGCGACTTGTAATATCGGCCTAGCGCTGCCTGTAACACTTGTTCAATATCAATAAAGAGCTTATTTTATTTCTATACTTGTGTTGTTCAATCCTTCCGCTATTGACAACTCTGTGAACGTGTTACCAATCACTTGTGCATTTTTTATTCTGCTGCACTCGAAAAATCTGTGAGACTCTGTGGCTTAAACCTCTTATCGCATGTTCGAATCATGGCCTTGCACGGGCGCGACTTACGCTCGTGCGGCATCATGCCTAGATGGGTTAGATCGTCCCATGGGAGCGCTGGTGTGGTAATTCGCGCCCAACGGGGATGGCCGATTACCTGCAAAAGATCGGGGCATGACAGGGTACGGGTCGTGACACATTTTTGTGGTGGCCCATGCAGGTCCAGCTTCGTAACTAGTATAAAGTCATGGTAGTACAAAGGCTTAGTTGTACTACTACGATCATGTGATAGGATTTATGCTATAGGACACTAGGATGAGAGAGGGATACTCAATCACAACTAGAAATTCCAATTTGATTTGAAATTGCTACTTTGATTCCTTCTGAATACTTTGAATATTTTTGTCCTTCCTTGATAATATCTTATCTCGTGTCAAATTGATCTCTTTTGTTTCGATCTGTCTTCAGGATACCACTGAAGACCAGATCCCAACGATCAGGAGCAGCTTCTGCGAGGTCTGCCACCTCTCAACCTTCCACTCAGACAGCAGGGGTTGTACCTCCTACTAAATCAGTTCACGTAGTAGTCTCGGCTGCCTTCGAGGATTCTCCTCCACCTATTCTGAGGACTACCCTAGTTGCTTCGGAGGGACTTCCACCACCTCCATTGTCAGGAGATGTCGTACCGATGGTTGCACTGTTTAGAGAGTTGCTGGAGGTATAGAAGACACAAATAGAGGCCCAACACAGGCAGTCAGATATGATACGATAAAGTATAGAAAATGCCTATCAGGTAGCTATTGCAGCTGTTCAGAGAGGGGCTCCTCCACAACCACAGGATGTTCAGCTCGAGCCGGGCAATATTCAAAATTTTAAGAAGCTAGAGCCTCGAGTTTTCAAGGGGACAGGGTATAGTCTATGCTGACGATTGGATCAAGGATCTGAAGGTTGAGGCGGTAGGGGACTTCAACTATTCGACGTTGCCCGCACTTGGTTCAGGAATGAGCCACTTCTTATTAATGCGGGACGGTCTTGGGAGGTGTTCAAGGACCTCTTCAAGAAGAAGTTCTTTGCTCGGATGGACAGATTGGACTTAGAAACGTAGTTTGAGAGCCTTACACAGGGGAGCATGTCCGCAGAGGAGTACGACGTAGAGTTCAGGAGGCTAAGCCAATTTGTGGAGTACTTGGTGAGTGAGCCAGAAGTTCGGGCTATCCGTTTCTGCGAGGGTCTGAATTAGGAAGTGAAGATCCTCATTCTGTCTTTCTATGAGACGTATTCTGAGATACTTGCGGAGGCACGCAAGATCGAGCGGGAGTGGAACTTGAAGCCGAAGAGAGACTGTGATATGTTTCGGGGTGCCAGTAGCAGTGCAGGACCGACAAAGAGGTCGCAGTTCCAAAAACAGTATCACAGGGCTTATCAGCTCCAACAAGAGCAGTTTTTCGTACATTTCGGAGCTTATCAGCAATAATATCAGATGCATTAGCCAATTGTTGCCCCAATACAAGCTCCAGTATAGCGAATGCCACTGTAGCCTCATAGACGAGTGCAACATGCTCCTCAATGCACCTATTATAAGAAGACTGAGAACACTTGGGAGATATGTCGAAAGAGACTTGGAGCGTGCTTATATTGTGGATCAATGGAGCATATGGTGAAGGATTGTCTCTGGACCCTTCATCGTCCAGGCCAGGGTACAGATCAAGGGTAGAGAGGTGGATCTAGGCTACCTGTAGCACCGCAGATAGCTCATCACCCGCAGAGGGAGCTACCTCGACAGAGCGGACCATTTGTGATAACGGTCGAGGAGACCAATACTATAGGTGATGGGTTAGAGAGTTCTGTTCTTTCTCTCTGTTCCTTCCATATATTTTGATTGCTTGCTTCTTTAGTACATTTTTGGATGCTTGTGTTATATAGTTAGTATAGTTAATAGAATACCCTGACAGAGACAACAATAACAAGATATGAGGAGACCATGACCATGCATGTTGTTCTTTGTATAGGAATGTTCTTTGTATGATTTTAGATATGACCTTCTTGGACTATAATTGCTGGGGGTTTGACCTAAAAGGAGTACAATCACCCTTAAATTTTGAGGACAAATTTTTTTCAAGGGGGTAGACTTGTCACTACCACTTTTTCGGAGAGGGATATTTTTTTTGCCTTTTTAAATATTGGTAATATTATGAATATTGGTATTTTAAAATTATTGTTTGATTGATATCTTATTTTACTATAACTTGTATGAATATTTTTAGCTTATGATATTTCAATATTTGATATGGTTGCATATGTTTATGTATTATATTTAGTTAATATTTAGTTATTAGCCATTAGTTAGATTAGTTGTTAGTGGACCTATTGGACCCAACTAGACTTGTCATGGACCAACATTAGTTAAGTTAGACTTGAGCCCAACCACAAGCCCAATTTATTAAGAGAATGAATTAATTAGTTAAACTATTGGATTAGAACCTTTCCTCCTCAATTAATTCCTTCATGACAAGCCCCAAGGGATATTGTCGACTTTTTATAGTAACTTGGAGTAGGGGATAAGGCCGGCCACATAGGGGAGAAGAGAGTCTCTCTCTCTCTATCTCTCTCTTCATTCATTCATTCCAATTCTAGATCTAGAATTTCTCTCAACCAAATTCTCTCATCCCTACACCAATCCCTACCCAAATTCTTTCCTAATTCCTTCTCTACTCACCATTGGAGGCTATTGAAATAAGAAAGAGGCAAGGATCTACAAGAAGGAGAAAGAAGCACAAATTAAAGGCTCTTGACACTCAATTTGGAGAACTGTATTAGAAATCTATCTCTCAATAGGTATAATTCAGTTTTTTCTCTCTAATTAGATTCTAAATCTGTAATTTAATAATTAGGAACCCCCCATGTACTAAGGCTACTCATAGAAAGTGGAATTAGGTTCATATGAGGCCTATGAAGAAAGTTATGTGGTATTTCGTGTCAATTTTGGGAGAATTCTGAGATTGGCACATCACTTATTTGTCAATAGGTCAATTAGACCAAATTGACATATGTTTGGTTGTGTGAGACTAGTGTTGTATCCACAATTGGATACGTGTAGGTCATATTACGATAATTTGGCGATAGTATTAATTTGGGATTTTTCTTCCGACACGGGGGTTTGAGCATATCATATTTTGACACGGGCACGTAGATGAGTAGCTAACACTTCGTGTTGCTTTTAATTATTATTCTAGACTTGCTCGTATCCTTCGAGATACATTTAGTGATGTGGTGGAGTGGTATCACAAGCTTATCATAGATTGAGTGTGATACGGATGCGGTGCACTCCACGTATTTGATACTTTGCATTCTAATTTAATTTATCTTGGTTATAACTATTAGAGTATTGTATTTATAGTTGTTATATATATATATATATATATATATATATATATATATATATATATATATATATATATGCGTATATGTGTATAGGTGTGTGTATGTGTGCTAGGGGGTGTCGGGCAAGCAACAGCAGCAATAAGAAGCAGCAGAAGTAAGCAGCAGCAACAATTAGAAGCAGCAGCAGCAGAAATAAGCAGCAGCAGCAGCAGTGAGAAGAAGCAGCAGCAGCAACAATAAGCAGCAGCAATGGTGAGAAGCAGCAACAAGCAGTAATAAGAAGCAGTAGCAGCAATATAGCTAAGAGGGGTCGGGTTTGTAGGTTGGAAGTTAAGTGTTGGTTAGATACCATTGTTAATAGGTTTGTTTTTATTGGTTAGTAGTTTAGTGGATGTATGTTAGTGGTTAGTTGCTAATTTAATTAGTACATATCATAGGTATGCTAGTTATGTTAGTTGTAGGTATTGATTTTAGTATTAAATAGTATGTTAGTATTATATCAGTTAAGTTAGTTAATATTCTTAGTTATATATATATATATATATATATATATATATATATATATATATATATATATATATATATATATATATATATATATATATACACTAGTTAGCATAAGTATTAGTATTGGTTAATATTATTTCTAGTTTACCTTAAGATACACCATGGTAAAGTCAAGATATTGGCTCATCCTAAAGGTATTGGGTTTATGTATCAAGAGGGGTGTGTAGGTGGTGTGATACCATATTTGGCTCAAACCAAGGTATCCACTTAGCATTAGTTTAGCTAGGGATACTATATATTTTTATCTTGTATATATATATTATTGTATTTTCATATCTAATAATTTATATATCTTATGATACAGTATCGTGTCGATACTTTAGTATCATAACATAGCTAGTATAGCCTAGTTACATAGTATATGGACCCAATATCTTAGAGATGGACTCATACAAACTAGAAATAGCTAGTTTGACCAAGTTTGACCTATAGTTGATATAGTTTGACTGTTTTGACTTAGAAATGGCTTTATGACCTAGAATTGAACTAGTTTAACTTATTTTTATTCCTAAACCTTGTATTAATACAATATTCCATATATAGGTCTGTGTGACACCAGCTCGGATATAGTTTTGCATCATTGTCTCTAGACCATAGGCGAGTACATTCTCTGATAGTTTCTATTATTTGATTACTACTATAATTCAAGTATTTAGAAATGTTACTTATGATTCTTTGACACATTAGTACATAGATTGTATTGTTATTAGATCGTTAGTCATGTGATGTTACCATGATTATCGAGATGGTATCGAATACTGCTCCTTGTTGGTATTGGATAACATTGGATATTATATGTAAAACATTGGATACATTGGCTAGTAACATGTCATGATTAGATCCATCGTATCAGTCGGGGCAGGAGAAATACTAATTAAATATATGATCAAGAACTATCGGCTAGTAATGTAATCATTGGCTACTAACTAATAATATATTTCACGTATGGTTGAGTTAGCTTCTTAGTGTAATCATTGAATATCCCAAGCCGATCACATATTTAGTTAGTATCTCAAACACATGGTATGTTATAGATTCCATATTCAGTTAATAGATTACCATGTTCTATTTCTGACATTATAGTTCATCTTATTCATTCTTGTATGCATTGATTTATATTTCTGTTGCTAGTTTTGCATGTTAATTCATTATTCTTAGATCATTAGTTATATTATCATCGTATATAGCATCCCTTATTTTACTGTTTTATAATTTTTGTCAATTAATTGAAACTATTATTGGGTTGTACTTTGCTCCATCCCTGACTGGATAACATATTTTAGAGGATCTGGAAGATTGGTGTTCGATGTACTATGAACCTCGACCTATAGATAGTACAGGTATGGACCCACTAGTTCTGGAGTGACTGCCGGAAGATCTAGCTGGAATCACTAGTTATCATAGTTAGTTTTCTTTAGCATTTTGGTACCAGATTTTTTTTGGCGTATATTCGAGACTTGGATATTATTTCTATTTATTGTTGTTATATTTAGACTGCATAGTTATGTTAGACTTCTTTGATATCTTATCGTGTTATAGATTTGTGATTGAGTATTGTGTTGCATTAAGTATATTGTCCTCCTTCTTGGAGTTAAGATATTATTGGTAGATTATACATTATTGTGAGATGATTAGATAGTATAGTTGACCTAGATAGCGTTCTACCGCCGATGCTGCGGGTAAGCTGGACGTATCCACGTACTCGTGTCCCTTCACAGGTGTGGATCGTGGTACTTTCTGCGAGTTTTTAGATTACAAAGTTCTGCTCGGGTAAATATCTGCAACCCCGGTCCTTGTTTGGTTTAAGGGTTGTGGTCTTGATCTAGAGTAGTTCCTATGGCCTTTTGCCGCTCATCGTCTTATCTTTCTTTATAGTTAGTTTGTTCTTAGTGTACCAGTCCTTATAGTTATTTTATAGAGACAAGTACATTGGTACCGTACAAACCTCGAACCATATTTATTTTGTTATTCATTGTCTCTTATTTCTACTGATTGTGGTTTTGGTTAACACCTTGAGCTCCTTTGTGATACTTGTTGCGTGGGGTTCTGACCCCACTGATTTTGGTTGGCCAGATTTTACCCGAAGAGACCCATAATTGTCACGCCCCGCTTTTCAGGATACAGTAAGCTAGGTACGTAACTGCATCTTCAAGCTACGCCCCATACGAATACAATCGTACTCGTATAAAAAATTGTCGCCTGTAATATTCTAGGATGGAATGCAAGTCATACTAAAACACTTTCATACTACAAACTATAACTATTATACAATATAGTTAAAGTACAATTGTACAAGTCTTTACATCAAAACCATTAATATACATAGTTCCAATTACAAATTGCTATTTGCTGCATCCTTGAAAGCCATTCTAGATTACTCCTCGACTTTGTCCATATCATATAGAGGTAGCATTTCACCAGAAACTTCGTCTTCCACTAGTGAATAATACTAGGTCATCAAAACGACAACAAGTCCTCGGTCAAGAACGGTAAAAAATAAAAATATGATATGATATGATACTGTAAGGAATGATAATGGAATAAATTTTGCATATAAGTTAAAAAAATAGGTTTTATAGTCTTACCTACGACTCTAATTAATTTTCTAGGTTAGTGTTCTTATAGTGTCTAACAAAATCAAACATTACAATCCTATTTTACTACCACAAACATAAACAAGTTTCCTAAATGATGATACAAATCGGAGAATAACTCTTTGAATATCCACTTTAACTGGTTTTTTGACAACAATCTCGTACCCAGGGATCAGGCTGTAACTTGGTGGCACGGTGCTTAAAATCTGGCCCTGCTTCTCACGAGCTTAAAAATAAGTAAATCCTTAATTCACCTATTCGATGGTTTTAATTGAAATAGGTACGTTTAAATTCAAGTACAGTTAACTGAGACTTGGTGGCATGTTGTTAAAATTCGGCCCTGCTTCATATGAACTTAAGCAGGTAAGTGAGCTAAGCCTCACACACTCAATTCACAAGGCTTTATGAAAGAGCTTAGTTACTGATCATTTTGTTGTTGTTATTATATTACGGAATTTCATAGGTGGTATTCAAGTTGTTCACCCCCGCCCAATACTTTCTAACCTAAAGCTATAAATAATTAATATTTCTATTATCTTATTAATTTTTTCTCTATAACTCATATCAATACTTAATGCATAAGTAGGCATTTCCAAGTATGTCAGAACACAAGATTTCATCTAATTTATAATTCCAGGAAATAGGTATCAAAGTTTTAATCTCATCTAACTTGTGTCTGTGTCCTACGTATCCTAGACTTGTGTTTGTGTCCTACGTATCCTAGACTCCTATTAATCGTCCCATAATTAAATAATTTTTAGGTTATCGGAAGTCCGTCGCTGAATTATAATATATAGCAACTTAATTTCTAGGGTTAGAAATATCGATAATATTTTTGGATATCGAAAATTTAGCTAACTCCCGAAATTCTTAAAAATTTCGGCAGGGTTTTCTTTGTATTTCGTGCTCCAGAAATTTGATAATTTACAAATATATGAGACCCGGAGCAACCCTTCGTAAAATTTATCCCGGGTTCGTTGACCCCTTCAGTAGAGAAACTTTCAACACCGGTAACCACGCATGTACAATATATATGGAAATCATAATAGGAAAGTTTTCTTCATACCTTAGCAAACTAGCTAATTTACATTTACTATTTTACAAGCGCTATATCAAGTCCAAGAAATACAACATGTTAGAAATATGGTTAAATCCAAATCCAAGTTCTAAAATTCTCATATGATAATTAAATTTACATAAACATTCGTAAGGTATTAGTCCTTAGAGTGTCACATATATATATTCAAGAGAATCCATGTCAATATATTTTCTAAGAAAATGGCAATGGATAGTTTGGATAATTCCAACAATCCTTTATACCTAGGAAACGATTTGAAAGGTCAAAATTTAAAGATAGTTCATAAGTATTTGCATATAGAACTATAATTGCATCCGGTATCCAAAATTTATATACTTAACTATTGGTAGTTAGAGATTTATACTGGATTTACTATTATTTCTAATTCTAGACATGATACACTTATATCATTTTACTAAATTATTAGTATCTATTAAGAATCGAAGCTAAAATAAATAGACATATCCATGCATATTTTGTAAAGACAAAAAATTTGATAGTATGTCACTTGAAAACTTCTATAACCGAAGGACATATATGAGTTCACTGGATCATAAAAATTTCTTTCAAGATCAAGGTTCCAAAGCATTGGCTTCCATTCAACCTTTGTCCCTTTTAAAGATAGATTATCACAACCATAGTGTTTAATCAAAAGCAACTATTGTTATGTAGTCATCAGACAGCTCACTGAAATTCATAAATTAATTTTCAAAATTCAAACCATATATTCAGCTTCTTAGTTTCCATTCAGACAAAGTTCACATTTCCAGTGAACCATTCTACTATAGAAGTGTGGTATCTTAGTTAACTACAATATAGTATTTAACTTATTAATAGACCTGTATTTGGTTCTACTTAAGTGCTACTTATTTATGAATTCTTTAAATTTTCATTAATATATGCTCAGAAGGGGAAAATGATTAAAAAAAAAAAAATCAGCCAACCATAATATAAGATAGTGTTGTATTGGCTCATGCATATAAATTCTCGGACATATAATTTGTTTATAAATTCATACTAGGCATAGATATATAAATACATATATATTCTTAACAAAATGTATATACGTATTGTTGTGCTCATAAATTAATAGTCATTTCTACCAAAATCTAAAGATAAAACTTCATATTAAATTATATTGTCTATCATTTCCATATTGTGGCCTATCCTTGTGTCCTTACTTGAATTATTTCATGTTAATTTATTTATATACTAAAAATATCAATTTCAAAAATTTATATCAACTAGTAACTAATACACAGATCAACAAAATAAATTTGAAGTTAAAATCAGGATTGGGTGAGGACTTGCCTTGCTTTTGAGTGACCTAGGTTTTCTTCCAAAATTGTTCCCAAATCAAACCCCAAGGATTAATTTTGAAGAAAAGGAGGAAGAAGAAGGAGTTATAGGAGGGGAGGCCGGAGGGTGGTCTGCGGCGGCGGCTGCGCGGTGGTCGTCGGTCGACGGGAGCAGCGACGGTAGCAGCAGGAACCGCGACAACAACAACTGTAAGGAGGCGGAGGGGGAAGGAGATGGAGAGATATAGAAAGAGAAGGAAGTGTGAAGAAGAATAAGTAGAATAATGTGTGCTGGTGTTGGAAATGAAGAGAGTAAGAGAAATGAAGATATGTATAAGCTTAGGAATTGAAGAAGAGAGGGAAGAAGACATGTGGTGTGGGTGAGTGTGAGTCATTAAGGAGGGGGAAGCTGATGCTCGGTGGATTGTTTACCCACTCACCTACTCAATTAACCCTATTGCAATTAAACCCTCCAACAATCCTAAAATAATTTTTTTACAAAAATGAGTCAAGTTGCAACAAAATTTCATATACATGTATATATATTCTTATATATGTCCATACTTATATATATATATATATATATATATATATATATATATATATATATATATATATATATATATATATATATGAATCTAATAAAATAAAATAAAAGCAGTTATGACAATGATCCTCCATACTTCTAGCAAGATGGCTCGCACTCATAGGACTGCGGCTGAAGCTCGCGAGTGGGTTTCCTTCTTCCACCCCTCGTTTTGATTTCTCAATTTATGGTATCAGCAAGGGGGTAGAGTTAGCTCCTTATATTTTTAAGACTATGGTCAACATGATATATATATTAGACCATGGTTGGTATATTTGATCATGTATAATTATACTCTGCTAGTGCAGCATTTTGTATTCACTAGCTTAATGATCATATGTGGTATGTATTTTGGGATGCCTCTTTACATTCATATGTGATATACTCTTGAAATTGTTGTTAATGGATTATGATACTAGAAATTGTCGGCCTTAGGGCTGACGTCATAATATGCTTGAGTCTACCCATTTGTCTTATAGACAACCTTAGCACATTGCGGCTTACTTCGGTATTCTGCAATATGTGGTTGGCCATGTCAGTCCTCGTATTTATCCAGTATTTTGGGAGTGAAGTATGACAATAGTCCAGGATCAGGACCTGCCATTGAACCAAGGGCAAGCGTTAGTAGCTCTCCATCAGCCGGCTCTGCTAGTCACTTAAGTCCAATCAGCACAGTTAGTTCCACCAATCTTGCCGGGATGGCCAGTCCAGTCCGCTCTACCATTTATACCAGCTCAGCCAGCCCAGCCACTCCAGCCAACCCAGACAATACTACCAGTTCTTCCAGTGCAATAAGGGTAGACATGCTCGCAGGCCATGTTAAGGATGATCCAAGTCATGATGATGGTACAACAGCAACAACAACTTCAACTCCAGCAACAAGTGGTCCAGTTTTGCTAATAGTTTCAGTAAGGATAGGAACAAACCAACACGACACTTTACCAGGGATTTAGAGTAGCGCTCGAGACCAGTGGGCGTTATAGTCTCAACTCGGCATCCAACGTCAGTCGCTTGCGTCCAACTATATTTTTCGGCACTGAGGATGCAGTTTCATCAGATTCTTGGCTCGAGAATTTTAAGGCCATCTTGGATGCGACTAAGACCCCCGAGGATGAGAAGATAGCAGTTGTAAAGATACAACTAACAGATCTTGCCCAAGATTGGTAGGCAGCACAAGAAATGGCACTTCTAAAATCTATTGATTGGCAGACGTTCAAGGGGCGCTTCCAGGTTCCATACAACCGCCAAGTTCCATCTCTAGCAGTAGTTCATCAACCTCCGTCAGAAGACGAGATCGGTTGACCAGTATGCGGTCGAGTTTTGCCGACTTAGCCGATTTGCTCCTTACATGATATCTTTCAAGGAAGATCGAGCTAAGAGATTTGAGCAAGGTCTGCACCTAGAGCTCCAGCAATTTATGGTGGGCCATAATTATGCCACCTATGATACAGTACTCAGGGCTGCTAGATCGTAAGAACTTGCCGGCCAGAGATTAGTAGCAAGGACTGGAGGCCAAAAGATGTCCTACTCATCCATGAGAGGCATCAATATTCAGTCGTCACCTCCAGCATCAACAATCAGAGCTCCTCGTCTTCCAGTACCTCCAGCCCTAACTATAACCTCAGTATAATCCACCAGGTAGTCAGCATCAACAGGATATGACTACTGCAGCAAACCAGGCACACCAGAGATCAGTGCAAGAGGGCTAATGGCCAGTATCTCAGATATGGGACATCCGACCATATGATTGGATCTTACCCGTCCAGCCCTAACGGCTACCAGAACACTTAAAGGCATAGTCAAACTCGTTATTTAGAGATTAGTATGTCCATCTTTTTTTTTGAGTGCTCCGCTTATGTACCCTGAGGCTTCTTCAGTCCGACAATTGCCAGCCCTGCCTCAGGCAGCGATTGAAGGCCCGAGGGGACCAACATTAGCCGTTTGAACACTAGCCCTGTGTCCTCTCTCGACGCAGACTCAGCAGTTCCAACAGCAATGTCCGGCTTAGTTTGTGCAAGTCCAGCAAGCCCAACAAGCAAGAAAAAACTAGCATCAAGTTTGAGCCGCAGCCCCTAGGCGTGCATGCACGTATAGAAGGATTTGACAAACTAGAGCAGTTATTAGCTGCAGGCAGTATGATTGTGGGTAAGATTTTTGAGTTTCCCTTAGTTTGTATTTTTTTTTGGTTCTTGTCGAACGATCTTGCATTTTGTTGCACTAGAGTGCAACAGTCGCCTCGATTCTTTTATCAAGCAGAGACAAGTTTCTCATCTTGCTCTTCCGCCTCCGTATCTCGTGGTACATAATATCCATAATATGTTCCGATTGTGAAGGTACATCATAGGTTAGAGTCATGATCTCGATATAACCATTGGTACCTACTTACCTCAAGGCTTGGGTCTTGTTCATTTGTGTGAGTCAGCATAGGCAAGTAAGGACGAATTCCTATTTGACTGACTTAGGGGTATATGTATCCATATGCCTCCATTTTTCTGTGTGTGATTGTGTACAATTATTAATTTCTGCACTTATTTCTTTTATTCTAGTTATTTGTTTGATGTGATTTATTTTCTGATAAGTGATTTGTGACTTTCTGAGCCTTCTAGCATATTTTTTAGCTCGACTAGCCTTAGTAAAATTTTGAGGACAAAATTTTTCTAAGGAGGGTAGAGATGTCACACCCGTTTCCTGATTTAGTATTTCTTAAATTTCTAGAATTTATTTTTCTTGATATTGTATTTCTGCTGTATTTGCATGATGGTTCATATCATTTTTATTGTTTTTATTGTTTGGAGAGACTACCCGAGACCAGTAGAATACCTAGTGTCGTTGCCATAGACCCGGTTTAGGATCCGCATGTAGACTGGACACCTGATTTGGTTCATCTTAGTTGAACCCATGGCTAAACCATCCCCCTATCCCATTATATATATATATATATATATATATATATATATATATATATATATATATATATATATATATATATATATATATATGAGTGTTTTCTCTCTCCTCCCTTTTATTTTTTATTTTGCTCTTTCCACTTTCTTTCTTCTTTTTCCTTCCTTTGCTCATTTTCCTCAAAACCAAACCCTAACCCTAGGAAAAAGTTGTTGTGACTTGGACTGTGAGAGGTAGAGGCTAAGAAGCCACTCCAGGCAAGTACATCTTGCACAAGAGAAGAACCATAGATTTATACATGCTTTTAGTTCTTAATATTTTATGTTTATTTTTAGCTCATATTGTTGGGACCGAGCACCCCTTCATCTTTAATACTTGTTATTTTTGATTTTCTTGGTTGCAATTGCATGGACCTGAGTTTGGATTTTTTATGGGTTAACTTTTATTTTTCTGGGATTTGATCTCCCAAAACTTTGTGTTTTACAAAACTAATTAGCTCATAGTATAAAGCACCATATTTTATATAACCTTGTTGTTGGTCATGCTTTATTTGGAGTCTAGCTAAGTTCAGTGCTAAACTTGATACAATACGTATACCAAATTGGTTGACTAGAGAAGAAGAACAGTGCTTTGTGAAGAGTATGCAAGAGAACCCCTTTGGCATAGAAATATCTATGTTTCACTTTGGGCACATTGGTGTGTTATTCCAATTCTTCGTGCTTACTAATCATACTGCACTCAGTCTCCTACCTAAAGTGCGCCAGTCACACTCCTTGAGTCGGTGGCGCACTTTCGAGAGGAAACCCAGTTGGCGCACTTTGGTACGTATTGAATCAAAGTTCTGTCTGGAAAACCAAGAGAAAGTGCGCCACGGTCAGTCAGCGCACTTTTTCGCGTTTGGCAATCTGGCGCATTTTTTTTATGTTTCGTCAGCCAGCGCACTTTTCTTACGTTTGATCTGCTCGCGCACTTTCTTCCCTCTTCGCTTCCTTAGGGATGAAGCTTTGGTTGGTTTCTCGATTTCTTTATTTTTGATTTTTGTGCTCCTCGACTGACGAGTTTCTCGACTGACTAGCTTTGACCTCGGATTATGTATTTGGTCTTTTAACTAACTTGCTTGTGCACTTTCTTTGAAAGCACGCCTTATTCTTGCCCGTGCACTTTTGTCAAGTGCGCCATGTTGGTTAACTTGACATAGTCGCCAAGCTTGTTTCTGTGAGTTTGTGTGCCAACCTTGTTTCTGTGAGTTTATGCCCTTGTTTTATCATGCGTTCCTTCCATTTTTGCTTGGGATATTTCTTTGTGTATTATATAGTTGGATGTTGTGCTCTTATAATTTAACACATATTCTGACCCTCAAGATATCGTAAAAATTATTATGTATAATAAACCTATTACATTTGGCATCGGACAATCGAGTGTGAGTATTGCCCAATGTATCGCGTGTCACAGATACGATAAGTTCGCCAGTGATAACTCGTGAATAGATCATACTCGTAACTCATCATTCTAGTAAGTTCTCGAGTGTCCACGGCTCAAGAACTTGAAATAATGATTAAACAAAATAAAATTTGACTAGATCATTGGGAGGAAAGAATATTGCACTACCGGCTAGCCCAATCTCCAAGGGCCCCATGAGGCAAGGACCAACCCTGCTAGACAAGGGCTCCATGACCAACCAAGTTTACGCATGCCACGGTACATATTAGACTTTATGATGTACCGTGGTAGTTATATAATTTATTGCATAATATGGTTACAAGATCTGTGATGTGCTGCGACACTACAAATTATTGTTATTGAGTCGCGGTTCATAACATTATGTATTTCAGTATATATATTTCAGTATATGTTCCAGTTATGTTTTAGTTTCAGTTTATTTTACAAGACAATTTATAGATAAGTTATGTTTACAAAATATGTTTATGTTTATTTTGGCAAGTTACAAGTTATATTTGTGTAATATGACTAGTTCAATTACAAGCGTACCCTTAGCCATCCGGGTTGACTACAGTGCCGGTGGTAGCGATATTCTTCAAAACATGCATTTTTTAGTAGCTAGGTTTGTGATAACCTTAGTTAGTAAATTATAGCAAGCCGTAGGCATGTTTGTCCGTGATGTGAATATTTGTATATTCATCTAGCTCACCCTATTATATTTTACTTTCTTTCGACGCATGGTTAGAGTGCAAAGTTCTGCTCAGGTGAAGGTATGCAACCCCGGTCCTTTTTTTGTTTAAGTGTTGTGGTCCTGATCCAGAGTAGTTCCTATGCCCTTTTGTCGCTAGTCGCATTATATTTCTTTATACTTAGTTTGTTATCATTGCACTAGTCCTTATAGTTATTTTATCGAGGCAAATACATTGGTACCATACAAATCTTGACCCACATTTATTTAGTTATTCATTTGTCTCTTATTTCTGCTGATAGTGGTTATGGTTAACACCTTGAGCTCCTTTGTGGTACTTGTTGCTTGGGGTTCTGACCCCATTGGTTTTGTTTGGCCAAATTACCCTGAGGAGACACATGATCCACCATATTTTTAGCTAGATGGCTCACACTCATAGGACTGCAGGCGAAGCTCACGAGTGAGTTTTCTTCTTCCAACCCTCGTTTTGATTTCTCGATTAGTGGTGTCAGCAAAGGGGCAGAGTTCGCTCCTTATATTTTTGAGACTACTGTCAATATTATATATATATATATATATATATATATATATATATATATATATATATATATATATATATATATATATATATATATATATATATATATATTAGACCATGGCTGGTATATTTGATTATGTATATTTATACTCTGCTAGTGCAATATTTTGTATTCACTAGCTTCATGATCATATGTGGTATGTATTTTGGGACACCTCTTTACATTCATTTATGATATACTCTTGAAATTATTGTTGATGGATTGAGATACTAGGAATTATCGGTCTTATGACTGACGTCATAGCATGCTAGAGTCCACTCAGTTGTCTTCTAGACAACCTTAGCACATTGTGGCTTACTTCGATATTCTGCAAGGTGTGGTTGGCCATGTCATTACTCATATTTACCCAGCATTCTGGGAGCGGGGCATGATAGTATCAAGTTGGTACCTATAAAAATTAAGGATATTAAGTTGAAAAACAGTAATAGTTGAGGGTATCAAGTTGCAATTTAGCCAAAAATATATTAAAAATATGAGATGCATCTAATTAACGACTTTGCATTCCCGGGTTTTAAAAATTAATAACTCATGAGTTATTGTTAGTCCCGAAGCCAAATTAAAGTAGAGGAGGTCCACAAAGTAGAGACTCACACAAGAGTTCATCTCTACAAAAGTTGGTATACTGTGAGTCACTCGAGAGCTCCTCTACAGTAAAAATAACTCCACAGCAGCATAACACCTAGAACAAGTTACAAACAGACAAAAGAGAAAGAGAAAAAAGCAAATACTGCAAGAAAAAAATTGTTCTTCTCTTTACGTTCGCAAATGCTACAACGAGAAGGAACAAGAACAAGAAAAGAAATACAAAGAATAGAACTCCTGCTGGGGTAATCAAAATCACCAGTGCTCAAGGCAAGATTTGTGTTGTACGATGAACTCCCCCAGGATCCCATAAGTTCACACGAGAACTTCTGGAATGCTCTTGGACACCTTCGGATCACTCAAAAAATACTTTGTGGAAGGGTGCTCAGTGCTCTCTGGTTTTCTGGTTCGGTTGTAATTTTTTAATACCTCAAATGAAAGAGAAGCACCTCTATATATAGAGAAAATTGTTTGCCATTTAAATTAAAAGGAAGAACTAAGAGGACTTGATTTTGATTAACAAACTTGAAAGTACAGAGTAGAGTCCTAAGAGACAATCTAAGTATAAATTTATTTTGATCTGGGGTGACAATGGAGGGTTAGGAGTGTAGCAACTCTCTTTACTCTGTGGATGATCCGGATATAGAAACGTTTCTCCTTGGTTCTAGTGTGAATCCGCAAATAGCCAGCCTTTTTTAAGGGTGTGGTACCTTGCTATTTATAGCTCCCTATGGACATGCTATAGGTGCAGCATATGCCCGTGCTTGGTGGCTGCATGTGGCTCCTTCAACAAAATACGGCTGAAACGGTAGTCGCATAGTGCAGACAAGCCGCCACTTGGGTTTGGTTAGGATTTTCTGTGAAGAGATCTCACGGCTGTTGTATACATAACTCGGTCAATTGGACACTTGGTCAATACTAACTGTGCGAGAAATCATCTTTGGTTGTAACAGAAAATCTTGTGAGTCGAGAGCCACATATTATTGTAGTCACATAGAAGCTCTCGTTTGGCCTTGGTCGGAATGACCCTCTAGACATTTGGACGAGGCCACATGGGTCTTGAAGCTGCATGCGTACTCTTGTTTAGCCTTGGTCAGGTGGACACTCTGGCCGTATAATATCGAGGCCATATGGGTCTTAAAGCCGCATACGTAGGACACATGGCATGGCCCGTCTATCGAGGCAATTAATGCACTAATGTGACTTATTTTTTCCTGAGTCATCGTCTGCACGGATTTTGAAATATCTCAGGGTGATGAGTGAGGTGTCAGAGCTTCTGACAGACATCAAAATATGTGTCAGGAGGTTTTATGTGACCGTCCTTCTATGTGGTCGTTCAGGCCTTATATGGGAACTGCATGGAGTCGAAGCCGCATGGGACCAGAGACACATGGAACGCATGGAGTCTGTAATGCATTGGACCAGAGACGCATAGCATACATAAAGTCTGGGACACATTAGGCCAGAGACGTATGGATCTTTTGTCGTCTTTTGTATTCGTGGCATTTGAACAGCTATATACTATGCCAAAAATAATTATGACAAAACTGTCAGCACGAATTCCAATCAACGGTACAGGATTCTAGGCGGTCATAATGACTGTCTATTTTGTCAGAGTCATAAATGACCTGATGTGAATGTAGGGACGATGCGTCAAAGGACGGTATGCGACTCGGGATGTCATGTATACGAGGGTGTCATGCGTCCGCCGCTTTTATGCGTCCACCGTAGTTATGCGTCTCTTGCTTATTTATTGATAGTAAACTGGAGCGCATAGGGGGATTTTCATGCTTCTACAGAAATTAGCACCTATGTGGCATGAGAAATAACATGCCAAACACAGAAAGTAGCTGCTGAGAGCAGACAACGCAGAAAGCAATAGCGTGCATAAAAAACTACTCGTTGTCGTGCGCTGCCTGCGCTTCTCGTGCCGCACGATGCCGCCAACAACAGATCATGTCCCCTCCACATCAGGCCACATAGCGCCTGGCCGTATAGCGCCTTGATACATAGCACCAAGCAACATATTACCAGGCCGCACAGCCCAGGATTGCATAGCCCCTGGCCATATAACCCCTGGCCGCATAGCTCCAGGACGCAAAGGACTAGGACGTATAGTTCCACGGCCACATAGTTCCACGAAGCATGCGCCCGAGCAAGAAATCGTGCATGTAACTCACGCATAAAATGAGCGCACGAGCGTCATGCGATGATGCTAACGTGCTAAGTTAAAAGTGCACCAACAAAGCGCCACTTGGCGTCCTTGAGCCAGAGTCCAAGTCCGTGTCCGAGTCGCTAAGCCCCTTCGGATCTTAGCTCATAAAGGAAACTTCCCAAATGTGGTGACAAAATAAAGATTGTCATAAAGGGTTCACACTTAATCCCTCTAGGAAAATCAACCCACATGGGCCACCACCCCACGTGCATATACCAATACTAATCAAAGCTATTTATTATATACACATAGGTGGTTTTTTGATGTTGGACTAAAAACTCCCAAAGCAAAGTAAAAAACATTAGCTATCCCCCACATATATCTTAATATATGGTCGAACGTCCCTCATAGTGACTGCCCATCATGCATTAGGATAGATGTCGCCCACGACTTAAATCTTCCTACATGGGTCAAACAACAGTGCAATACCAGAATGGACTACACCTTGAATTCTGAACCATAGCTGCTGTTCTTTCCACTCACAATATGACATTATCTGTGTCTCCCCGATCGCACATTAAAGGCCCTGTGCTGACCTGGTATCATTGTATGTATCTTGAGTGTCTACAACTTTACCCTTAAGAGATGGTCTATATCTCTTTCCATACACTTAGGTAAGTTCCTTTTAAGATAGTTTAATATTTTCCAGCATGAAGCATTGTTCTTCAGTGCGGTGTGACACCACTGTGACATGGCTCATAGCCGAGGTTAACTACCTCATGTGGTGTCACCCACAATATCATGAGGTTATTAGCCTCTTAGTAGTACTGTACTACATCCCAGCATGAAGCCCTGTACTTCCGTGTGGTGTTACGCCGCTTTGACATGGCTTGTAGCAGAGGTTAACTACCTCATGTGGTATCACCCACTATAGCATTAGGTCGCCGGCCTCTTAGTAATGCTATGCTACAATTCTCTACCTTTTTAGTATTAGGTTACCTGCCTATTTGCGGTGCTACTACTATTGTGACATGGCTCGCAGCGGAGGCTTTACATATTTTACCTCATCGTGGTGTTATACTACTATAGCATGGGATACAAGTTCCTTGTAGTGCTAAACTACACATGCTTCCTACAGCGCACATCGGACATTCACTCTGTCCGAGAACACATTAAGGCGTCGAATCCAACCTTACATAGGAATTTTTCTATAGAAAAAAAGTAGACTACAGTGGTTTTGGGTACGTATCCTATATTGTCCATAAAGACTACCCACTGTGTGGTGCCCCTTTCTCCCTTTTCGGGGAGCGCGGCTAAGAAATACTCTCGGTACCGTTCGATCGGGATAGATTGAATCAAGATATTTTCCTTGTTATAGATTGGCTTCTTCGGAATCGATTCCATATTCAGTGGACCGTGCCCCAATGACGGACTTAGCGGCAGAGTCAAGAGAAACCTCTCCGCTACAAGTTTTCTTGTCTAGTTTTTGCTGTCGCCTTGTTGCTTTCGTGCTTTTTAGTTTATTTTTGAATTTGTATTTTCTTGAACAGTTTTGATGGATTTTATTGCTTTCGTTCGTTGAACTGTATATTCGTTTCAAGCTTGGAAAGAGAAGAAGAGGTATTGATCATATGTTTGTGGCAATGCAGGTGATCGTGCAGTAGGCATCGCACGAGCGAAGTCTTGAAGCACCTATTTCCTTTCCTCTCCCCACCAACTTATGAGTGACTATAATTCGATTTAGTTGACCCTTCTTCCAAGTTTTCACATCAAAAACCTTGCCTTCTTGATTGTTCCGATCAAACGATACCATAATAACTAAAAGATGTCAAGATAAAATGGAATAGACTTGGATTTCTTATGCTTGTAAATCAACTTATGAACTGTTACCTTGTTGCATGCTAGTTCGGTTAAAATATTCTTTCATCGTGTTTTAATTCTAGTTAGAATATATATTTCTTCTATTATTGTGCAATGTATAGAACATACTTTGCTATGCAACAAAATCATCAGGAAGACTATACAAAATAGATTATGCCATGTTACTTGTCTCGTGCTCGTGTTTCTTTGAACTGCATCAATTGATAACTTAATATAGATGTCGTTTGATCACGGACAACTTGTGCATAGAGTTTTATGGTTCCTACGGACGGTCACTGGGGCACTGGCACCGATCGGATCCAGACAAAACTTTACGATAGTCTCACGTACTGGACGAGATGGCGTGTAGCGCTTCACGTGCTTTTGTTGCACACCATCCTCGTCCAAGATTATAAATCGTCCACTATGGCATCATGCTAGTGATTCCCATGTATATTTAAACTATGCAAGCTAACTATGTCTTCGTGACAGAGAAGTTTATGGTAATTGTTATGCAGGTGGTTCAGACAGGCAGGTAAAAGTCACCGAACGGTAGCATATTTATTTACAGTAAATTTCCATATATATATTGTTTGCTTGTAAAATTGAACTAAGGCAAGATAGAAAAAATACAAAATAACTTGCATCTTCACATAAATAATATATTGATTGGTATAGTTGGGTTAGTTTGCCTTCACCAGTGTATTTTGATGTACTGGCCCTTGTTGCAACAGGTTCCCGCGTTAAGGCGATCCTACAATAAGCTAGAGCGACTTTCCAATCCAGTCCACCTACTGGCACATCCTGTTTGTGCCCTAGAAGCGTATTTAAAGTTCCAGGAACTCATGTACATACCTTATGCAGCACCGTGGAAAGGGGATAGCTTCGCCCAAAGGTGTCTATAGCTTTTGAAGCTTTAGTAAAATAATATAATGTATCGAACAACTATCTCATTTTGCGTCCACTTTTGTAAGCCCGTGCGGTAACCTTATATACTTCTTCAAGAGTTTATAAAATATGTTCATTATCAATAAAGAGAACTTTTTCTTATAACAAATTGTGTTCAATTATCTGCGTACTCTGAATATGTGCTCAATATATAAAAATGACTTGGCCTTGTGCGTTGCGCAACCTAGGCACGCACAACATCATGCCCGGGGGATGACTATCAATTTTACCGAATTGGGGCATGACACATTGTACCTGATATTTTTTCAGTCAGTGGTCCTCCCTTGAACCAAAAGCTAGATGCCTAGTAGATTTTTCTTTGAAATAATAACATAAAACTTAATGGTAGGATTACAAATGCACAATATCAGAGGTCCTTCAAGCCTATTTTACCTGTTGTGTCTTCGATTAGCTAGCGCTTGAGACCTTTAGTGAATGGATCTGCCAGGTTATCCTGACTCCGAACATCTACCACTGTAATGACACCAGTCTTGATGAGATTGTTCAGTGCTCTGTGCCAAAGATGCATAGTTCTCTTCTTTTAATTGAAGAGATTTGTCACGCCCCAGTCCCAAAAGTACGTAGGACTAGGAACACGTAAGCATGCCAGCCGCATGGATATGGCAACTCCAATATATGGAAACCAAACCCATACGTACGCTGTAATATGAATATAAAATCCACAAGTGGTATAAACATATGTCACAAGTCACAGGATACAATCTAAATCTCATCCACAGAAAATTAATATAAATGAATAACCAGCATCTATATAACTAGATCTCAAAATAAGTATCTAAGGATGCTAGTTAGATGGAAACAAATCCACTACCAACTCGAATGTAAGAGCAAATATAAAATAAGTACAACACAACAACACCATATAAGAATACCAGCTAGCAATCACGGGCTGGAAGAGAGGAATCCACGAAACATATATAACTATCCAAATCTGCGCTCCTGTAAATACTCAAGAACATATACACCTGGCAGAGGACCAGGTCCTCAGAGGGACGTAACAAGATACAGAAAAGCGAGCCAACTTAAATACAGTAAACATGCATATAATTTGAAAATAAATAAGTACGCTGTACGAGACAATCTATATGAATGCAAATGAGGACAACTTTTCGACGTATGGGCAAGGGTAGGCTACTCGATCTAATCTTCACAACTCATGCGCTCGTCAGTGGACATCATCAGCCGACATACCTCTGGGGTAGCGACCCTCGGACTCTATCAATCGACATATCTCTGGGGTAGCGACCATCGGACACGACCACCATAGTGCATGCTAGTGACTATGGTGTACCAGAGTGGTTAAAAGCCCATACGCCTAATGATTGTCCTCTCATGATACTAAGTGTCAAGTGTGTGTCAACATATCTAATATATAGTAATGGCTGAAAGGAACTACACATGCAATAAATAAAAAAAAATGCAATAAATATACAGAAATATACTAAGCATGCAAAATACTGTAAGCAATTTGGCAAGGTATCTTGCTTGGTAAGAAAGCTACAAGGTGTAACGTCCCGAAGTCCAACACACAGGATCAGAAGCTATGGTCGCAGAACAAATATCTTCGGATGCTGAAATAAATATCACCAACGTTCACAGAATAAACAAAATAGCTAAAAAGTACTTTCCTTTCGTCCAATTTGGACACAGGGACAAAACGGTAATTTCGGGTCAAAGCGGGGTCCACGTGTAGCCCACTTTGCACCGAAAAGCATGCCAAGGGTAACAGTCTCTAAATGGGACAAATTATAGGTCAAACAACTCTAAATTTTAATATGAACCAAACGGTATGTCCAAATATGGATTTCGATGAGCCGAACATAATTTCGTCTAAAAAGTCAACTGTGGGGCCCGCCAATTGACGACTTGGTCAACCGTTTCAGAATTGCGTGAAAATTGGATCACAGGACCAGCGTGTTACCACGATTCCAGTGGCACAAGTTTCGTAGCAATCTGACGTGCGTGCAGAAAATGCGTACAAATTCCACAAAAGTTGCGACATGAGATGTGTCCGCGGATATGGGCTGATTCTGGCGTGCACACTCGTTCGAATCAGTTTTCATGAATTTTTACGTGTCCGATTACGCTGTGTGCACCATTCGGTACACTTGGTACACGGCGGGGCGGTCCCGTTTGGCGGGGCGCCCTCCGTTTCACAACTTTTA
The DNA here is from genome assembly GCA_036927795.1 of Iris macrosiphon. Taxonomy (NCBI): domain Eukaryota; kingdom Viridiplantae; phylum Streptophyta; class Magnoliopsida; order Asparagales; family Iridaceae; genus Iris; species Iris macrosiphon. The sequence goes on from JAYESA010000010.1 coordinate 191,050,468, forward strand.
GAAATCTAGAAAAGTTGGTTCGCGGGGTTTTGTGACGAATTTAATTCTGTCTACAACAGTTAATAATCTAGGGTTATTTAACAGAAATTAAACTAGGTCAAGTGTTCTACGCATACCAAAAAGAATTATCAAATTCGGATCTCTGTGGTGGGAGATACGAACTTGGCAACATGGGTGGTCACCGTAGGAAGGCAATGGGCGAAAAAAATAGGTTTCTTCATGTGTCATGTCCAATGGTGTGGACACTAAAATGCTCTTTTATATAAAGCGCCCAACAATTAAAAAATTGCACAAAGATGGGAATTGGATGATGGGCACGTCTAGGATAAAGGTGTAGAATTTGTAGGAAGGCAATGGCTAGTGTAGTGCTCCAATTATCGGAGCACGATAAGGGGCGCTAAGTGATATAATTATTGTAAAATTAAATAAATATAATATCGTGTTCTATTTCTAACTGGATTCAATCTAGCCTTAGTCTCACTATCTAAGCCAAGTAGGTCTAATTTTGGGTGAGGGGTTCACAATCTACCGAACTTAAAATTTATCCATCTATCACCTAAGGCTATATATCTAGGAAAACTATTCCTCAAATTATTTAATCATATTATTCGATCCTCAAAGTTTTAACACCAAACAGATCACCTATGATATGCCATTAATCAATTATAAAAGAGGGTCACTAAGTCATGTAATTAGCCTTATGGGGTATATCTAGTACTATCAGTGTCAACTTATACCAGCACGAGGTTTTGTCTTTCCGAAATAAGGGAAGACGGAGAGCAGTAATAAAGAATTCGAGGTGAAGGTGACATAATACAAGTACGAGGTTCAAAGAGATTAAGGAATTCAAAAAGAGAGTTGTCAGGACAGTTGTGGATTGAAATCTTATTTTTGGTAACTTCTTATTTACATGCTCGTATCAGTACAATTATGTAACCGATACGATGTGTCAGACATGTCTAGGGGCAAGTATATTCGTCTACTACCATATATCTCAATCCACGTAAAGTAGTCATGCGAAGGGCGAACCAAGCGCACTAAGGTTTGCTAGACCTTAATACACTGATTCTGATTAGGCAATTGTATCATTGTGTGCACCCAATAATACATATGCCATGAGCAAGCTCGATAAAAGAATAATCTTGCAAAAACTAGGCTATAATAGCAGCATAAGTCAAGGTAGTACAGCAAACATAAATACGCTGGATTATGATAAAAGAAGGTACATAACAATTCAAGTTCATACAAAAAAATAAGACTCCATAATCTCTACAGTTGTCATACTAAATCCTTGTCTAAGTCGATAGTCGACCAAATAGGGGTATGGGCTTCTAAGCTCTATAGTCTGATGAATCATTATCTTCTTATGTTAGCACCCAGTTAATGTCATTCGGCTACACTTCAATAATAGGTCAAAAGACTATGTGATACTATGTTGTGAGGTATACTACCTAATTTATAACAATAAACTAATACTGTAATTGCCTTAAGGATACCGTAGAAACTCCTGTTAAGGTCTACGAGAAGGGGGTCTTGGTACTTATTAGGGTATCCGCTTTTATTACATAGGTCATGGTCGTCCTAAGTCTTAGTCTTAGTGCAAGTGTCAATAGTAAGAACGGAACAATTACTGGCCTTCCAGGGGGAAAGGGGATATAACTCGTATCGAGGTGGGCGTACAGGTTACGCAATTTAAAACTAAGGGATAAGCACCAGGTCTCAATCTACAAGAATAGCTTAAACCATCAAGTTCTAACTACTAAGCACACAATTTCAAAATTTAACATTAACAACTAGAATCCTAGCAAGCTATATATATCCTAACATAGAATAAATTTACTTGGTCTATAATCAGAAGTGTCAGATGGCACGAGTTGAAAGATGAAGAATAGAGGAACAAAATTTAGTCGTCGCGCAATTAGCGAACGCTAAGGTTGCAGAGGAACAAGTCATAAAACTAAAATAGAAAGACTCTGGACAATGTCATGGTTTCCCAAGGAAAGATGCTATGCTAATCTCTGTGTTTGAGGTATGTTCAAGGAAAATGTTATATTCATCCCTGTTGGCCTCCTTGGTGCTATCTACTAATAATAAGACAATGATCTAAGTTTATAGTTCTCTAATACTATCTAAATACGAAGGTTAGGTTCAGTTCTAATATTCAATTTTGGTTTTTTATTGGTTTCTCAATACTAGGGTCAAACATTATGGTAGAACTTCTAACTAACTCTAGTAGTATCTATGCTACTCACAAGTCCTTATAATACATCAAGGGGTAATGGTATACCATTCTATAGATAAGGAATTCTAGGGTTCACTAGATATTCTAAACTTAATGGTGCATCTATATTCTCGTTGCATTCTTAATAGGTGTGCTACCATAATTATCATCCTAATAATAGGGGTTCCTATATTTTAGCAGGAGGCTATACTCAAAGAACTATTAGGAAAGTACAGGAATCAAGCAGGATGTAATTATTCAGATAGAATAGATTGGAAGGAGAGCGAATCATAGTCAATTGTGGATGAGATCCTATACTCTATTCCTAGGTGCAGGCTTGTTCGGTACAATAACGTAACCGAGACAATATGCTCTCGACCTGCATGGGCCACCACAAAAATATGTCACACCCCAGTCCCAAAAGTACGTAGGACTAGAAACACGTAAGCATGCCAGCCGCATAGATATGGCAACTCCAATATATGAAAACCAAACCCATACGTACGCTGTAATATAAATATAAAATCCACAAGTGGTATAAACATATGTCACAAGTCACAGGGTACAATCTAAATCTCATCCACAGAAAATCAATATAAATGAATAACCAGCATCTATATAACTAGATCTCAAAATAAGTATCTAAGGATGATAGTTGGATGGAAACAAATCCACTACCAACTCGAATGTAAGAGCAAATACAAAATAAGTACAACACAACAACACCATATAAGAATACCAGCTAGCAATCACGGGCTCAAAGAGAGGACATCCACGAAACATATATAACCATCCAAATATGCGCTCCTGTAAATACTCAAGAACATATACACCTGGCAGAGGACCAGGTCCTCAGAGGGACGTAACAAGATACAGAAAAGTGAGCCAACTTGAATACAGTAAACATGTATATAATTTGAAAATAAATAAGTATGCTGTACGAGACAACCTATATGAATGCAAATGAGGACAACTTTTCGACGTATGGGCAAGGGTAGGCTACTCGATCTAATCCTCACAACTCATGCGCTAGTCAGTGGACATCATCAGCCGACATACCTCTGGGGTAGCGACCCTCGGACTTCATCAATCGACATACCTCTGGGATAGCGACCATCGGACATGACCACCATAGTGCGTGCTAGTGACTACGGTGTACCAGAGTGGTTAAAAGCCCATACGCCTAATGATTGTCCTCTCATGATACTAAGTGTCAACTGTGTGTCAACATATCTAATATATAGTAATGACTGAAAGGAACTACACATGCAATAAATAAACAGAAATGAAATAAATATACAAAAATATACTAAGCATGCAAAATACTGTAAGCAATTTGGCAAGGTATCTTACCTGGTAAGAAAGCTGCAAGGTGTAACGTCCCGAAGTCCAACACACAGGATCAGAAGCTATGGTCGCAGAACAAATGTCTCCGGATGCTGAAATAAATATCACCAACGTTTCCAGAATAATCAAAATAGCTAAAAAGCACTTCCCTTTCGTCCAATTTGGACACAGGGACAAAACGGTCATTTCGGGTCAAAGCGGGGTCTAGGTGTAGCACACTTTGCACCGAAAAGCGTGCCAAGGGTAACAGTATCTAAATGGGATAAATTATAGGTCAAACAACTCTAAATGTTAATACGAACCCAACGGTATGTCCAAATATGAATTCCGATGAGCCGAACACAATTTCGTCCAAAAAGTCAACTGTGGGGCCCGCCAATTGGCGACTTGGTCAACCATCTCAGAATTGCGTGAAAATTGGATCATAGGACCAGCACGTTACCACGAGTCCAGTGGTGTAAGTTTTGTCACAATCTGACGTGCATGCAGAAAATGCGCACGACTTCCATAAAAGTTGTGACACGGGATGTGTCCGCGGATATGGGCTGATTCCGGCGTGCACACGCATCCGAATTCGTTTTCACAAATTTTTATGTGTCCGGTTATGCTGTGTGCACCATTTGGTACACTTGGTACACGGCGGGGCGGTCCCATTTGGCGGGACGCGCTCCATTTCACAACTTTTAGAAATCTGGAAAAGTGGGTTCGCGAGATTTTGTGACGAATTTAATTCTGTCCACAACAGTTAATAATCTAGGGCTATTTAACATAATTTAAACTAGGTCAAGTGTTCTACGTATACCAAAAAGAATCATCAAATTTGGATCTCTGTGGTGGGAGATACGAACTCGGCAACATGGGTGGTCACCGTAGTTTTCTGCGATCCCAGAATTCGGTCTGCTTGCGCACTTGGGCGCTATTTTTGCCTAGGGTTTCATTTTGTTCGAGGTCTGCTATCATACAGATATGGAAGAGGGTTAAGGGGTGAGCATACCGGTGAAGACGGAACGACGTTTGGTTGAGCGAGTCGACAGAAAATAACTCCGGAACAAAGGTACCTCGCTGTGGTAATCTGCAGTGCGTGGGGTCGCGGTCGTCGGGATTTGTTTGGACTGCCTGGCGGGGTTCTCTAGCTGCGGTGACGGCTCTCTCTAGGTCTAGATGGGAAGAGGGAGAGTCTGGATGATTAGGTTAGGATTTAGAGAAATAAAATAATATATATATATATATATATATATATATATATATATATATATATATGAATAGGGAGAGAGGGGGTTTGAGTTCCGCTCACATGCGGGTCTGTGGTCTTGTTTTGCTGGGAATTGGTAGCAAATATATTTGCTTTGGTTTGCTTGGTTGTATGCTAAGGGGGTTGGTTGTTAGAATTCCTCTTGGGCGGGTCTTTGATGGCTGTGGAATTGGAATGGTAGTAGTAATGGTAATGGTTTATTAGTAATAGTTTATTATTTTCTTTTTTTCTTTTCTTTTTTTCTTTTCCTTTTCTTTTCTTTTTCTATTTAAATATATATATATATATATATATATATATATATATATTTGTATATATATATATATATATATATATATATATATATATATATACTCATAAGAAAAATTCTAGATTATAATAATGCACACCGTTAAGCTAGCAACTGCTCAAGGGGTCTTCTACATGATATAAATTCTGAAAAATTTCTGCTTGTCCCATAAATCCTTTAAGTGTCCGAACACCTAAAATAAAAATTATTAAAAATCTATTTCTCCTAATTAGCCACTATTTACTATAATTAAATTATTAATTAATAAATAAAAAGGGTATATACGATTTTCTAGGATAGGGGTTTTACAAGATTACTAGATGCTACTGCTGTAGCTTCCTGGTTGTCACAGTACATCGGTACAGCCAGAATCTGCACACCAACCATTGAAAGATCGTACATAAGCTCCTGAAGCTATTCTGCTTTATCTGATGCAGCTGCAAGTGCATAGAACTCAGACTCCATCGATGAGCATGAGAGCATAGTCTGCTTCTTCGACTTCTACGATATGGTAGCTCATTCCATTGAGAAAATATATCCTCTTGTGAATCTCTTGCTCTCTTCTTTTGAGCACTAACTAGCATCACTGAAGCCTTTTAGCACTGCTGGATCTCCGTTGTAGTGAAGTATAAACTTTTGAATTTTCTTAAGGTATCTCATCACCCTCTACACAGCTTTCCAGTGTTCAACACCTGGGTTACTCGTAAATCTACTCAGCATCCCCACAGCAAAAGCAATGTCAGGCCTAGTAACATTTGTAGCATATATCAAGTTCTCGATGATGCCAGAATACTCCAACCGTTTGATGCTTTTTCCTGGGTTAGGCTTCAGTTTCTTGTCACACTATATGAAGTATCGATCCCTATAAGATCCTGATATCCATAGCGTGTGAGCATTTTCTTCACGTAGTGAGCTTGTGATAGATCAAGCCCAGCTTTCGTCCATATTATCTTAACCCCAAGTATGACATCTGCATCTCCCATGTCCTTCATACTGAATTTAGACGAGAGAAACATCTTTGTTCTAGTGACACATTCTTCATCCGTACCTAGGATTAGCATATCGTCCACATAGAGACAAACAATGACACCTCTATCACTAGCGAACTTTGTGTACACACACTTATCATTTTCGCAGACCTTGTAGCCATTTGATATGAAAACTTTGTCAAACTTCTCGTGCCATAATTTGGGAGCTTGCTTCAGACCAAACAGAGATTTTACCAGTTTGCAAACTTTGTCTTCAAGACCTTTGACGATAAACCCTTCTGACTGCTGCATGTAAATCTTCCAGTCAGTTCATCATTCAGAAATGCTGTCTTGACGTCCATATGATGAATCACCATTCTGTGAATAGCACATAGAGCAATCAGCATCCTGATAGTAGTCATCCATGCAACGGAAGCATAGGTGTAGAAGTAGTCAACCCCATATATCTGAGAAAATCCCTTTACCACTAGCATGGTCTTGAACTTGTCAACAGTTCCTATGCTTTCATCTTCTTCTTAAAGATCCACTTGCATCCAATGGATTTAGCTCCTTCAGAAAGATCGACTAAATTTTAAGTATTATTAGAAGTTATTTAGTCAAACTTGTCATGGATAGCCTCTTTCCATAAAATAGCATCTCTAGTCTTCATTGCCTCATCATAGGTAAGCGGATCAGCTTCCGCATGATATGTAACAAATTCTTCTCCGAAGTCCTTCGGCCTCCTCACTAGCTTTGCTATGCGGGTTCTTGTTCAACTATTGTCTTATTAACGACAACTTCTTCTTGGACTACTTCTCTCTGAGAGGTACTTGTCTCGTTTGTGTTAGCAGCATTCTCTGGGACATCCGCGAGAACAATATTCTTATGCCTCTAAAACTTGTCTTCAAATAATTCTATATCGCGAGATTCTATGATATGATTAGATTCGATATCAAGGAACCTCCGAGCATCACTCTTATCAGCATAGTCCAGAAATATGGTCTTTGCAGTTATCATTCCCAGCTTCTGAATCTTGAGGTCTGGAAGCTTCACATATGCCAGATACCCCCACACTCGAATGACATTCAAGTTGGGTCTGAACTTGAACTAGAGTTCATGAGGAGTAATGTCAGATGTCGCAAATGGTACTCTATTCAGTAAAATATAGCAGTAAGCATTGTTTCTCCCCAGAAATACTTTGGAAGTCCTGCTATCAGAAACATGGAGTTTATTATCTTTGTCAGCGTCCTGTTCTTCCTTTCTGCTATACCATTATATTGGAGAGAATACGGAATAGTAGTTTTGTTGATAATTCCATGTTCTTTGCAAAACGATGTGAATTCCAAGTAACGATATTCTTTGCCTCGATCGTTTCTGAGTCTTTTGAGTTTTTGACCGGTTTGACGTTCTGCTTCAGTCTTGAAGTCCTTGAACTTCTAGAATGCTTCGTCTTACGACTTGAGAAGATATATTAATGCGTACTTGGAGAAATCGTCAATGAAAGTGATAAAATACTTTATTCCAGCTTTTGTAAAGAATTGCTTGAAGTCATAGATATCTGAGTGTACCAACTCCAAAAGATCTATGCTTCGGTTCACTCTTATGAATGGCTTCCTGACGATCTTTGTCTGGGTACAGACTTCACATTTCTCCACCTCTTTACCCTCATATTTGGAGATAAGGCCTAGACTAGACATCTTGTTAATGCGTTTACAATGCACATGTCCTAGTCTATTATGCCACAACTTAAGAGAATAACCAGAAGTAGAGAATGCATTGATACAAATCAAAAGAGTTATAATATGCAGTTTAAACATCCCTTCGGTACAGAAAACTTTTTCGAAGTATGTTTCCTTGTAGAACATCACCATCTGACCGGCATTGATATCCATCATCAGGCCCGTCTTGCATAACACTCCCAGAAACTAGATTCTTGGTGATCATTGGTACGTTCTTCACATTCTCCAGTATAAGTGATTTTCTAAAAGTCAGCTTCAGCACTACCATCCCGATCCCCGGTACTGCAACTTGAGACTTATCCGCCATCGAGACTTTCTCAGAGGTAGGCTCGTACTTGAAAAACAGCTCCTTCTTAGAGCATATGTGGCAAGATGCACCAGTGTCAACCCACCATTCAGTGTCCACGCCATGTGACTCAACATGCACAATCATAGCTTGTAGGTTAATCTCATCTTGCTCTTTCGGTTTAGGTTTTGACCTGCAGTCGCTCTTGTAGTGATCCTTCTTGCCACAGTTGTAACACGTCACATCAGCCTTCGGCTTTGGCTTAAACTGAGCCGACTTTAACATCAGACGGTTGAAGTCCTTCTTCTTTTTCTTATAGGAATTTTTTTGATTTCCTTTATATTCACTAGCATGTACCATGTTGGCCTTATCCAACTACTTGGACAAGGAGTCCAACTTCAGTTGTCCCCTGGCTTCATCTTTAATGTGAATCCAGTAAAAAAAATCTTCGAGATGAATCTCCATCTTTTTACGGTACATGTCAGTCTTGAACTTGATCCATCCTGGAGAAAGTTTGGTAACGATAGTCTCCACCAAAAATTTGTCTTCCTGCTTCATGCCCTCTTCCTCCAGTTTCTGCTGCATCTTCAGAAGTTCCTTAACTTGTGATAACATTACTTTCTCGTCCTCAAATTACAAAGTGAAGAACTTCTCGACGAGATATATTTTAGACATTTTCTCGTCAGTTTTATAGTGATTCTTAAGGGATTCTCAGATATCTCTTGCCTTCTCCTTCTTGCTGTAGGACTATGTCATTGAGTCGTCCATAGCATTGAAAAAAACAACCTACAGAGGTCGTTGTCTTCCTTCCACTTGGAGTGTGCGTCCTGCGCCACCCCAACTACAAGCTCTCCTCCATCTTTGGGAATGGTAGGTTCAGGATCAACCAACACATAAGCAACTTTGACAAGACAAAGATTCAATGAGATCTTCCTCTTCCAAATGTTGTAGTGTTCGCCATCAAACTTCTCAAGCTTATGAAAGCTAGTATCCAGAAGATTTGAGTGGTTGTCCATTCTAACTTGGATCTTGCCTTGAAATTATTTGTTCCGAAGCGAAATCAAAGTGGTGGAGGTCCACAAAGTAGAGACTCACACAAGAGTTCATCTCTACAAAAGTTGGTGTACTATGAGTCACTCGAGAGCGCATCTACAGTAAAAAAACTCCACAGCAGCACAACACCTAGAACAGGTTACAAACAGACAAAAGAGAAAGAGAAAAAAATAAACAATACAAGGAACAGAATATCGTTCTTCTCTTTACGTTCGTAGATTCTACAACGAGAAGGAACATGAACAAGAAAAGAAATACAAAGAATGGAACTGCTGTTGGGGTGATCAAAACCGGTGGTGCTTAAGGCAATATTCGAGCTATACAACGAACTGCCCCAAGGATCCAGCATGTTCACACGAGAACTTTTGGAACGCTCTTGGTCACCTTCGGATCACTCAAAAAATTCTTTGTGGAAGGGTGGTCACTGTTGCACATAAGGCTCTGGTGCTCTCTTTTCTGGTTCAGTTGAAATTTTTCAACACCTCAAATAAAAAAGGAACACCTCTATATATATAGAGAAAATCAGCACCTATGTGGCACGAGAAGGCACGTGCCGCATATGCGCTGAAGACCAGATACCAAGGCGCATGCGCCGCATGCGCCGCCAAATGCCGAAAGTAACCGCTGAGAGCAGACAACGCAGAAAGCAGCAGCGTGCACAGAAAATCATGCGTCGCCGCGCATGCGTGTTTGTAAATCGAGCATAAAATGAGTGCACGAGCGCCATGCGAAGATGCTGAAATGCTAAGTGCAAAGTACGCCAACAAAGCGCCACTTTGCGTCCTTGAGTCCGAGTCCAAGTTGCTAAGTCCATTCGGGGCTTAGTAAAAAAAACTTCCCAAATGTGGTGACAAAATAACGATTGTCATAAATGGGTTGACACTTAATCCCTCTAGAAAAATCAACCCACATGGACCACCACCCCATGTGCATATACCAATACTAATCAAAGTTATATATTGAGATATACACATTGGGGTTTTCCGATGCAATAATGCTAAGTTTACTACCAAATGCTTACAACCTTCTTACAACCCTCTCACCCCCTCCTGCTATGTGGGCCACCCCCGGCCAAACCTCTATTCCAATAAACGACCGTCACGTGGCGTTCCGGCCACGTGGTGACCACCCGAGCAGCCATCGGATTCCACCTCTTCCCCTTCCTCCAATGGACGGCCGCCACGTGGACGCCACGTGACGGTTGTAAGTGGGTTGTAGGCATTTGGTTGTAGTCCTAGCACAGTCCTTTTCGATGTAAGACTAAAAACTTTCAAAGTAAAGTAAAAAACACAAACAGTTACTATAGGTGGTGGTTTGTTTTTGTTTTTGTTGTTGTTGTTGTTGTTGTAAGTATACACGATTGCATGCACATTGCATAATATAATGAGGACACAATAAATGATTTCTGATTTAAAATGGAACGTTAGCTAGTCTCTTTCTTTTCCTCTCCATTTACCACATACTCTCTTCTTCTTTTTTGTCATTAAGACGACCGGCAACTAATTAATAAGTGTGGATTGAACTAGTTTTTGTAAGAAGGAAAATATGGAAGAAATTGCATTTTATACTTAGAAGCAACAATTAATGTTGACAATGCTTAGCCACCAAACCCACCACGAGCCAGTTGCATGCATCTGACTTTGAATATATTTCTTGAATCTTGATGGAACTTACGAGCAGGGCCAACCCTGTTGGTTAAATTGTCCTATCAAAATTTAATTTTTGTTGTCCTTTAATTTTTATTATGAAATCGGTCCGAGGGATTGATCAGAAATTTTAGAATTTTGGTACGATCATGTTGAGTTTGAAAGATTATACTATTTAATTATTCAAATTCGAAATTTTATCCGACTTATTCCAGAGCCAACCAACTTACGAGAAACCCATCCTGAAAGTTCAGCACAAATTTCTGTCAATCTTCCACACACGTTGGAGGAAATTTTCAGGAATGTATTTAGTAAGACTTGGACTGGACTGTGACTCACAGTCACTCCTCTTGAGTCTCCCTCCCTATAAATAATAATATACACTCCAGTGAACGTAGCTGATGAGTGGGAAAGCATGGCTTTGACCGGAGGAATAAATATTAAGATAAATCTGACTCTGCGAAAACATATATATATATATATATATATATATATATATATATATATATATATATATATGAAAATCATAAATAATGTATAGTCTAGTAGTTAAGATCGATGCATATTATCTAGGAAATTGCGGGTTCGAGTCTTCTGGACGTCATTTAATTTCTCTTTAAAAGAATTAAGTGGTGAGTTGGTGATGGATGCAGGTCACGCAGCGCAGGTGCAGTTCAAGTGCATACATACAAGCTAATTCGCTGACTCCGTAACAAAGTGTTATCGTCAAGCAGTCACCGATTAAGTGACCAGTGTTTTAAAAATCGGACTGGAGATCGATCATGTCACGCCCCAGTCCCAAAATACCAAGGGACTAGCCACGTGGCAATGGCCAGCAGCATGGCTCCAATGAGCAACCCTAATTTAATGGACCCGTTAGAGTGTACTTAAGCTGTAATAAGTATAAATATAAGTCTACATCATTTATCTCAGTATAATTCTAATCTCATCCACAGACAACAATCACAATACAATATGATAGACCAGTCAAGATACTAGATAACAGAAAGTAGTCCATCATCAAGTCCAAATAAGTAGTGTCTCGGGGAACAACCCGTCACGATAAAGAAAAGAGAAATAACACCAAATACATATGTCCAGAAGTCCAAATATAAAATAATACTAAGCATGAATAAACTAAATAGATAACTGAGTACTCAGGAGAAGTCCCCTGGCACAACCTTGTCCTCTGGTGCAAGTACCGCTCCAACGTCCGCTCTTGTCCCGTAAACCTCGGGGTGACTCTCCTCTGTTACACCTGGGAACATAATCCGGATCCAGGTCCTCAGGGGACATAGCAAGGTACAATAAACACTCAAGCCAAATAAAATACAGTAAGTAAAAACAGATCCTCGGGACAAGCTATGTAACCAGTTAAGTAAAATACAAATGCGAGCATCACTAATACTCAGGCTGAGACCACTAAAGGCTCTGTGTCGGGGAGCCCATAGCAGCAAGTAGTATCTCGTAGGGCCAGTAAATGTGCCAAGCTCTGATACAGAGACTAAAGCACCTCCAGTAACATAGTATATATATATAAACATAATCAGCATGTAGCATGTGTGTCTCTCCCCATCCAATGCAATCTCATGTCTCATGTCCACAACGTCTCATGTCCGTAACACGCAAGATCATGACCTCTAGCTAGTACAACGAGTCATAATGATATCTCTATATATGCAAGTCTCATATCACGAATCCTGTAAGCCTATACAGAATCACCATGAATAACTCAAGAAAAGATTCTATCATATTAAATAGTGTCAAGTGTCCTACAGTCTGACGTAATTGGTATAGCAAGCACGAAAAATAGGATCGTGGAATCAACTCTCTAAGTGACGTTACACAACTACACGTACGGCATTGGCACCCGAATCTTGTTCGGACGCTAAGCAACGTCTCGCGGTCCTAAGTTGAACAGGTACATCACAAGAATATATATATATATATATATATATATATATATATATATATATATATATATGGAAGAAACAAAGCAGATAATATAACATTATCTACTGCAAGTTTGAAAATGTACACTTGCATGGGTTCTGAACTCTATCAATTACTTCTGAAAAAGTAAAATCTGCAAGTTCACCTCCGGATGTTGAAACAAACATCACCAATATTTTCATAATACATGAAATAGCTAGGATTGACTACTCATCAGTCCAATTTGAACACAGGGACATAATTGACAGTTTTTGGTCAAAGCTGGGTCCACATGTGGCCCACTTCGCACTGAAAATATGTCAAAGTCAAAGTACTCCAAATTTATCAAACTTAGTGTCTATGAGTCCAGAACGATGACACAAACCCAACGAAATATCCAGAACTGAATTATGATGACCCGGTCACTAAATCGCTTGTCATGTGGAACCGTAGGGCCCACGAAATGATATTTCGTCAATGTTCTCAAATTCGAACCAAACTTGGGTCATAGGACCAGTGTAATACTGCGAATCAAATGGCATAAGTTTTATTGCGAACCGATGAGTACACACGAAGTTATGGTGAGGTGTCGGAATAGGTCGATACGGTATTTTTCGGCGGATATGTATTGATTTCGACGTGCACACACGTCCGAATCAAGTTTCGCAAAAATCTACACGTCCGCGTTTATGTTACGCACCATTCAATAAAATCTGTAAACAACGACGTAGCCTCGTTTTGTGGGACGCACCCCGTATCGAGAATTTTGGATTTTCCGAAATCAAGTTTTTTGACAGTTTTCTATACTAAATTAATCACAGGACAACGCCTAAATAAATAAAGTATTTAAAGAATTTAAAACTTGGTTAGGTTTTTTTCACACATAAAAAAGAATCACTCGATTTGGCATCACGGTGTGAGAGTTATTGATCTCGAAATATGGGCATTTGGGCTGTTTTAAAACTGTCGCGAAGTCAGTTTTTTGCCCGACTTTCGGGTCGACTTTCTCCGATTATAAATTAATTTAAATCAAAACTTTTGAAGAAGTTTGAGGTTCTTCATATTGTTAATGTATACGGACAAGAAACTCGTGAAATGATTAAGCGAGGAGGTCGTGCTCATACCTCGAAGTGTGCCTTACGAAACGTTGCTGCTGCACGTGCTCGCGGTGGCCGCGGTGGTTGCTGTGGCTCCGGTGATCGCGGTGGCTCCGTTGAGGTATCGATGTCTCCGTTGAGGTGGAGAAAGGGATGACTGAGTGGGAGAGGGAAGAGAGATGGAGGTTCGGTTGGGTTGGAGTTGGCCGAATGGGGGTTACACCTCCTTAGGAGTATAATAGTTATAGGTTGTAATGAATGGGAGGGGGGGTGAAAGGTTGGGGGTTTAAAAAAAATAAGGGTCATATATAACTCTCCCTAAAACCCAATACATCTTCCTTGGCTGCGGTCGCCCCCCCACCCCTCATCTGAGTGTGCACATGGTCCAAGTTAGTTACGATGGTCCAAGGGTTATGCTATTAATAGGTTTATGCTGAAATTAAAATAAAAGTAGGTAAAAAGTGGGATTTGGTGTGAGAAAAATGGTGTTTGGTGAGTAGTGTAACACCCCGTTCCGTTCTAGCAGACTGCCGTCTCAAAACGGCAAAAGTGCAACTGTTTCGACCCGCTTTGCCTCAAACGAGAAGCAAAGGATATCCAGACTTGTCCCTACAGGAATCCGGCTTAGGCTTTCAGAGGCTCGCTTGACGTATCGCTCTACCGAGGCGAATCATCACTAAGGTGGGTGGCTATGGTGAACTTGTCTTTGCTTAGCCAGCACACATAAAATCTGGAATGTTCATGCTAGTCGCTAGGTGATTCACCCCCTGCATGCTAATAAAAATCCAACGCACCTAGCCAAGAGAATAATCCCAACTTGTATTGCTTATGCTAGAACATAAAAATTGAAATATTGATTATATTCAGACCCTCGCATGCCAAGTCCCCTAATGATCTAACTCTCGGTTTACCTTTGGGCCCGAGCAAACATGTTTACTTATGTTCCTTAGAACGCATGCTTGTCTGCTTGTACGTTGCCTCGACTCAATGCTTGTAACATAGGCTATGCCAACACCCTGTTATACAAAATATTGTTCAGAAGGACTATGCAAAACGAATAAGGCAATGCCTCTTGTCTTGTACTATTGTTGCCTCAACAGCATGCCTCTTGTATTGTACTCTTATCCTGTTACTTGTTGCCCCAACCATGTAAATGGATAACTTATCCGAGACACCGTTCGATCACGGACAACTTGTGCACATGGTCGGTCTAGCGGGAGATGCCGGGGCACTGGCATCGTCCCGGTCCGGGCGAGACCAATTGTTTTTGTCTCTTGTTCGGCGAAATGGCTTGCAGCACCTCTTGTACTTTGTTGCATACCATTCTCGTCTAAGACTATAACGTCCATTATGGCATACGCCAGTGATCGCCTTGTATTTAGCTTGTTGCATGCTTGCTGGTAAAAACAAAAGATAACAAGTCATCCTCGCTTAGCGGCTATCCACGTGCGAGATATTGTATCGCATGAAACAAATAAACTGAACACCTGAACGATCTTGAAATAAGTACTCGTGTTTGCATATGCTATGCTTCCTGAATGTTTATACATGGCCCTGCTTGGAATTAACAATGTTTGCCTTGGACAGGGAAGGTAAAATGGTAAGTTGGTAAGTCTTGCCGTGTTTCCTCTCATGTCGCACGGCGCACTGCCACACGGATTAGGTTATTCAAATTTTGCATAAAACCGATCCTAAGGCAACTAGAAAGACAACTTAATAGTTGGTACACTGAACCTGTATTACGTGTTTGGATTTATCGAGCGGGCGAGTAGCTTCCCCACCAGTGCATTCAATGTACTGATAATCCACCAGTTTGTATGCAGGGTGCGGGAGAACCTCGTTCGGTGCGGATGCCTCCTTCGTGCGTGCTAAGGTGTGAAGATCACTCCTAAGCAACGGTGCGTCCGGAACATGAAGCACATATACAAGGCATAATGTTGAACATCGCCTGAACATCGCCTCTACAATCATTCCACAATTGTAGCAACTTGGCACGCTTTTACTGTTTCAGAGAGAGGCTTGAGCGACTTGTAATCTCGGCTATATGTCGCCTGTAACACATGTTTAAATGAATAAAAGAGTTGCTTTGCTTCAACTTGTGTTTCAATGCTTCCGCTATATTGTCAACTCAGTGAACTTGTTACCAAATCGCTATGCGTTTGTGACTCCGCTGCACTCGGACTATCTGTGTGACTCTGTGGCTTAGAACTCTTACCGCCAGCCAATGAATCGGCCTTGCACGGGCGTTAATCACGCTCGTGCGGCATCATGCCCAGATGGGTCAAAGCGATCATCCCGCGGAAGCGTTGGCGAGGGTGATTCCCACCTAGCAGGGACGGCCGAAATAGCCTGCGGAAGATCGGGGCGTGACAAGTAGGAAGGTGGGGTGTGTGTGTATGGTATTGTGCATGAGTTAAAAATGTTGGTTTGAGTGTTCAAGTTGGGATTTTGGTCTCGGTCAGGTGCAATTAATCAAAATGGTCATTTTTGACTAATTAAAATGCATAATGTTTCTATATTAATTTTTTTAGAGCCTACGGGGATTCAAATAAAAGTGACACCAATGACATGTGCATAGTTGGTCATGTTAGGCTAGGGGTTGTAAAAGTCAGTGTCAAAATTTGGGTTCATGTTGCTCGTCTAAATTGACCGCAACAGAAAATTGTCCAAGTATCATATTTTTGAGTTAAAAAGCGTCGTGGTTGTTGTACGATCAAAACGAAGTGTAGGTTTACAAAATTATGCAAGACATACATGCCATGAGCCCAATTTGGCTCAGCTAAGCCTATTATGCAAAGTTGGTTGGAAAGAAAAAGCTAGTATTATATTCTTGGCATTAAGACTACCAGACTAAAGGGTTTCTAAATTCTAGAAATTATTTTAATGATTATAATTATAATAATATTACTAAAATAACCTTATCTAAATTTTAGGGGGTTTACAATCTACCCTCCTTAAGAGGATTGTGTCCTCGCAATTAAGAATTTAAACTACTCTAAGAATTTATAAAGATATGGTAATCTATGGGTAGTTCTTAGGTCATACCTGCATCCTCGAATAAATAAGGATAATGATGTCGTATGACGTCCTCTCGCTCCCAAGTAGATTCACCTGGAGAGTGATGCATCCAAGCTACCCGAACCAATCTGATCGTCTGTCCCCGCAATATCTTCTCACTAGTATCCAGTATCCCAACTGGCTGCTACTCATAAGTCAAACTCGGACCTACTGAAATCTTGGAATGATCAACTACGTGACTTGGGTCAATCAAGTACCTCCTCAGCTGTGAAAATGGAATACATCATGCACTCCCTCTAGAGATGGGGGTAATGCAAGACGGTATGCTACCTCACCAACACGCTCAAGAATATCAAAAGGTCCAATATACCTTGGACTCAACTTGCCTTTGCTCCCAAATCGAATAGTGCCCCGATTAGGTAAGATCTTCATAAACACATGCTCTCCTTCCTTGAACTCCAAAGGTCGACTGTGTCTGTCAGCCCAGTGCTTCTGAATGTCCTAAGCTGCCCGCAGATGGCTCTAAATTTGCTTTACCTTCTCCAATGTCTGTATTACCAACTCTGGACTGAGTATATGACGCTCACCCACTGTAGTACAATACCTCGAAAAGTGCCATCTGGATTCTTGCTTGGTTGCTGTTGTTGTAAGAGAACTCTACCAGATGCAAATGGTCTTCCCAAGACCCTCCAAAGTCTAACATGCATGACCTCAACATATCCTCTAGGATCTGGATCATATGCTCCAACTGACCGTCTGTCTGTGAATGGTAAGTAGTGCTGAACTTAAGTCGGGTGCCAAGACTCTCCTGCACCCTCCGCCAAAAATGGAATATGAATCTTGAGTCACAATCTGACATAATACTAAATGGTACTCTATGTAACCTAATGATATGTCGAATATACATGTCGGCTATAATCTCTATGGACTGTACAACTCTGAACGGCAAAAAATGTGCTAATTTGGTGGGTCAATCCACAATAACCCAAATTACATCCTTCCAACAGGGGCTTTTTGAAAGCCTGTAACGAAATCCATAGTGATATATTCTCACTTCCATTCGGGAATGGGAAGCGGCTGTAACATACCAGCGGTTCTCTGATGCTCGGCCTTAACCTGCTGACAGACCAAACATTTTGCCACAAACCGCATAATTTTTCTCTTCATCCCATGCCACCAATAGTACTGCCACAAATCTTGGTACATCTTCGTACCTCCCGTATGAATATAGTACATGGAGCTATGTGCTTCCGATATCAACTCATGTCTCAACTTCCCATTCGAAACATATAGGCAATTTTCGCACCTTAACGTCCCATCCTTATGGATCTGAAGTCCCGTCTGCATGTTGGCATCCGTCCTCTCTTTAAGTCTCCGGAACCTAGCATCTGTAGGCAATGCTGTCTTAACCCTCTCCACTTTTGATGACTTAACCTCAAGATTAGCCAACTTCCCACTCTGCCCTAGCAAAATAACCTCTATCCCGAGCTCCTGTAGGTCCTCTAATAACTGGGGCTGCGTTATCAAGAAATAAGTTGTTGGTTTCCTGCTGAGTGTGTCTACTACGACGTTCGCCTTGCCCGGATGGTAAAGCAAATCTATATCAAAATTGACCATCAACTCTAACCAACGCCTCTGTCTTATGTTAAGCTCTTTATGAGTATAGACATACTTCAGACTCTTGCAATCCGTAAAAATTTCTACCATTTCTCCGTAAAGATAGTGCCTCCATATCTTTAATGCAAATATTACTACAGCTAGCTCGAGATCATGCGTCAGGTAGTTCTTCTCATGAACCTTTAGCTGCCTCGATGCATAAGCAATAACTTTGCCATGCTGCATCAAAACACATCCTAGTCCACTGCCTGATACATCACTATAAACTACGTATCCTTCCGATCCTGAAGGAAGAGTCAAGACCGATGCTGTCGTTAATCGTATCTTCAACTCCTCAAAGGCCTTCTGGCAAATCCTCCGTCCATGCAAACTCCTGGTCCTTACACGTCAACCGCATCATAGGCTCTGCAATCCTTGAGAAGTTCTCCACGAATCTTCGATAATATCCAGCAAGTCGAGAAAACTTCTCACCTCCGCAACTGATGTAGATGTGGGCCAAGTTTCTATTACAGTAACCTTCTCCGGATCAACTGAAAGTCCTTCCGAGATGATATGTCCCAGGAAAGGCACCCTATCTAGACAAAACTCATATTTGCTCAGCTTGGCGTACAGCCTCTCATGTCTCAGCGTCTTCAGCACAATTATGAGATGCTCCTCGTGCTCTTTGTGGCTCTTGGAGTATACCAAGCTGTCATTAATAAACATAACAATGAACTTGTCCAAGTACTGATGGAAGACTCTGTTCATCAAACTCATGAACACAGCTCGCATATTGGTTAAACCAAACGGCATAACTAAGAACTCATAGTGCCCGTACTTGGTCCTGAAGGTTGTCTTTGGTATATCCTCTTTCCGTACTCTAATCTGATGATAACCAGATCTAAGATCAATTTTTGAGAATACACGAGCAGCACTCAATTGATCGAATAGATTGTCAATGTGCGACAAGGAAAACCAGTTCTTGATGGTTACAGCGTTTAGTGCCCTGTAGTTAATACACATGCGTATCGTTCTATCCTTCTTCGGCACAAATAGTATGGGTGCTCCCCATGGTGAAATACTGGGCCAAATAAAATCCTTCTCTAGAAGATCATCAAATTGCTTCTTCAATTCCACTAAATCCTTATGTGCTAGCCGGTACACTAATGAAGTGATAGGCTCTGCTCCTTGAGTCAAGTCTATGGTGAATTCTATTTTTCGATCAGGTGGTAAGCCTGAAAGATATCGGGAAATACATCCACAAATTCTGATACTACCTTTGGGTACTCGGGCTCCCCTTCTACAGAGAGTGTCTTAAGTGTAGGCTGAACACCTTGCTCTTTGGCTCCCAGAAGAAACTCAAACTCCGGATGACCAGACGGTCTAAATATAACATGCCCACGCCGACAATCTAGAGTCACATGGTACTGACTCATCCAGTCCATTCCAAGTATAAAATCATAATCCGGCATGGAAAAGATCAAGAGTTGAGCTCGCACAGAGGAATCAATACAGGATGCAAGTTAAGATTTTTTTTTTTGAATACGATATAGAGGTCAAGAATAGGTCAACAAGTGAATGAGATCCTATAATTTATTCTATCCTAATTTTCAGGCTTGCTCGATTCTGTAATTGGAATCCGAAGTAATATATTCGTTGACTTGCATGGGCCACCACAGAAACTATGTCACACCCCAGTACCAAAATAATAAGGGACTAGCCACGTGGCAATAGCCAACAGCATATTTCCAATGGAAAAATCTAATTTAATAGACCTGTTAGAGTGTACTTAAGCTGTAATAAGTATAAATATAAGTCTACATCATTTATCTCAGTATAATTCTGATCTCATCCACAAACAACAATCATAATACAATATGATAGACCAGTCAAGATACTAGATAACATAAAGTAGTCCATCATCAAGTACAAATAAGTAGTATCTCGAGGAACAACCCGTAACAATAAAGAAAAGAGAAATAACACCAAATACATATGTTTAAAAGTCCAAATATAAAATAACACTAAGCATGAATAAACTAAATAGATAACTGAGCGCTCAGGAGAAGTCCTCTGGCACAACCTCGTCCTCTGGTGCAAGTACTGTCATGCCTCAATTCCGAAGAATTGATAGTCGTCCCCCGGGCATGATGTCGTGCTTGCCTAGGTTGCGCAACGCACAAGGCTAAGTTTTTTTTTGCATAACGAGCACATATTCAAAGTACACAGATAATTGAAACAAAACATTAAAACATGGAAACGTTCTCTTTATTGATAATGAACATCGTTGATAAACTCTTGAGCGAGTCAGATAATTACCGCACGGGCTTACAAAAGTGGACTAAAAATGAGATAGTCGTCCTGTACATTACATTATTTTACTAAAACTTCAAAATGTTAAAGACCTACTGGCGAAGCTATCGCCTTCCCACGGAGCTGCATAAGTTTGTGCACGAGCTCCTGAAAAATTTAAAATGCTGCTTTTGAGGCATGATCAGGGCATGCCGGTAGCTAGACTAGATTGGAAGTTTCTTTAGGTTCTTGTAGGATCTCCTTGGTGCGGGAAATCTGTTGTAATGAGGGTCAGTACATCGAAATGCACTGGTGAAGGCAAGCTAACCCAACTATACCAAATCACAAGTTATTTATATAAAGCATTCAAGTTATTTTGTGGTCTTACTATCTTGTCTTAGTTTATTTTACAAGTAAGCATTAGATATAGAATTTTGCTGAAATAAATATGCCACCGTTCGGTGACCTTTACCTGCCCGTCTAAACCACCTTCACAAATACTTACCATGACCTTCCCTACCACGAAGACATAGTTAGCTTGCACAGTTTAAATATACATGGGGGTCACTGGCATTAAGCCATAGTGGACGAATTAGTCTTGGGCGAGAAAGGAATGCAATGAAAGAACACGAGGTGCCACAAACCATCCCGCCCGAACATGAGACTATCATTAAGTTCTGTCCGGATCAAAACGGTGCCAGTGCCCCAGCAACCGTCCATAGAAACAATAAATCCTTGTGCACAAGTTGTCCATGACCATGCAAAATTTAAATTAAATTATCGTAGGGAGAAGTTTGAGGCAATACATGCACGAAATAAGTTACATGGCATGATTCATTTTGCATAGTCTCCCTGAACAGTTTATTGCATAGTAAGGTGTGTTCTATATATAACATAATTACAGAAGAAGTATACATTCTAACTTGAATTGGAAAAACTATGAAAGAATATCCAAGTGAACTAGCATGCAACAAGGTAACCATTTCTAAGTTGGTTGACAAGCACAAATAATCCAAGTATATTCCTTTTTATCTTGACATCTTTTTAGTTATTTTGGTATCATTTGATCAAAATAATCAAGAATACAAGATTTTAGTTGTGAAGACTTAGAAGAAGGGTCAACTGAATTGAATTATAGCCATTCACAAGTTGGTTGGAGAAAGGAAAGGAAATAGGTGCTTCAAAACTCCGTTCGCACGACGTCTACTGCACGATCACCTGCATTGCCACGAACAACAGATCAATACCTCTTCTACTCTTTCCAAGCTCAGAATAAAATACAATTCAACCAACGAAAGCAATAAAATCCATCAAAACCATTCAAGAAAATGCAAATCCAAAACCAACTCAAAAGCACGAACGCAACAAGGCGACAGTGAAAACTAGGCAAGAAAACTTGCAGCGGAGAGGTCCCTCTTGACTCTGCCGCTAAGCCCATCCTCGGGGAACGGTCTATTGAATATGAGAATCAATTCCGAAGAAGCAAATCCATAACGAGGATAAGATCTTGATTTAGTCTATCCCGATCGAACGATACCGATTAGTATTTCTTAGCCGTGCTCCCCAAATAGGGGGAATGGGGCACCACATCCTAACCAACTAATAGGAAGTTTTGTCCACGAAACTTAGGAATATGACCTACCACTATGAAAAAATGAAGGAAACCTTTCTTTTATCTCAGACTCAAGCTCCCAAGTTAATTCTTTGACCGAATTATTTCTCCAAAGCACACGCACGAGAGGAACCGAACGACTTCAAAGCAGCTTCTCTTTGTGATCCAAGATCCGCACAGGATGTTCAACATAAGTCAAGTCTGCCTTTAAGTCCAGTTGATCAAGATCCACTACATGAGTCGGGTCATACACGTACTTCCTAAGTTGTGAAACATGGAAGATATCGTGCACTTCAGATAGTGATGGTGGCAGGGCAATCTAATATGCGACTGGGGAAACTCGCTTAAGTATCTCGAACGGGCCGACGAATCTTGGACTTAATTTCTCCTTTACTCCAAATCTGGTAACTCCTCGCATGGGCGAGACTTTGAGAAATACTCGATCGCCTTCTAGGAACTCAAGTGATCGTCGATGCGTGTCTGAGTAGCTTTTTTGACGACTCTGTGCTACCTTCAGCCGTTCGCAGATCAAACGGATCTTCTAGATGGTTTGTTCTACAAGTTCCGGGCCAAGAATTTGTCGTTCATCAACTTTATCCCAACAGATCGGGGATCTGCACTTCCGTCCATACAATGCCTCATACGGCGCCATTTGAATGCTGGATTGATAGCTATTATTGTATGCAAACTCGGTAACGGTAGATTCAAGTCCCAACTTGACTTCAAGTCCAAGGCGCAGAGCTGCAGCATATCTTCGAGGAGTTATTTGACTCGCTCTGTTTGGCCGTCTGTCTGAGGATGGTGGGCAGACCTGAACTTCAACTTTGTCCCCATTGCTGACTGAAGGCTTTCCCAGAAGCGTGATAAGAATCGACCATCTCGATCAGAGACAATGGATACGGGCACACCATGGAGTCGAACGATCTCGTTGAGGTAGATCTGCGTCAGACGGTCGATACTTCAAGTAACTTTGATAGGCAGAAAGTGAGCTGACTTGGTGAGTCAATCAACGATGACCCAGACGGCATCATTCCCCTGTTACGTCTTTGGCAACCTAACAACGAAATCCATCGTTATGTTTTCCCATTTCTACTCCGGTATAGCAAGGTTCTACATCTCCCCAACCGGCTTCTGGTGTTCGGCCTTCACCCTTTGACAAGCCATGCATTGCGACAGGAATAGCGCCACATCCATTTTCATGTCGTGCCACCAAAATATCATGCAGAGGTCTCGATACATCTTCGTGCTTTCCGGATGTGAAGTGTAACTCGCATAGTAGGCTTTGGTGAGTATCTCCTTTCTGAGGTTTGCATCGTTAGGAACACATAATTTTTCCTTCACCCGTATCAACCCATTCGTGCTCACTGCAAAGTCGGTAGCCTTTCCTGCTGAGATAAGATTTTACATCTTCTCCAGGAATAGGTTGTCCTTCTGAGCGGACTTAACTTTCTCTAATAAGTCTGGTTCGAGGCACAGCTGAGCCACTTGCACCCCATTTTTGTATCTGATTTGGAGTGTAATGCCCAAACATTCGAGATCCCTTCGTAGCATGTCATCGATAGCTAAGCTCCCAACAAACACTTAACTCAGCTCATCAGCTACAACGTTACCATTGTCCGATGTGTATCTGATCATCAAGTTAAAGTCGCTATAAAGTTCAAGCCAGCGTCGTTGCCGTAGATTCAAATCCTATTGAGTATAGAGATATTTAAGGCTTTTGTGATCCGTGAAGATCTCGCATGGCACACCATAGAGGTAATGTCACAACAACTTCAACGCGAACACCGCCGCTGCAAGTTTTAGGTCGTGTGTTGGATAGTTCCTTTCATGAGGCTTTAACTTTCTTGACGCAAAGGCTATCACTTTGTCCCTCTGCATAAAGACATATCCCAAACCCTTTTCTGAGGCGTCGCTATAGATCTTAAAATTATCGGGTCCGTCCGGAAGGGTAAGAATTGGTGCTGAGACAAGTCATTTCTTTAACTTCATAAATGAAACTTCGTAGTCGTCTGTCCATGCGAACGTTACTCCCTTCCGAGTGAGATGAGTCAGAGGTAAGGCGATCCTTACAAAATCTTTTATAAATCTACTGTAGTAGCCTGCTAGACCAAGGAAGCTCCGAATGTCGCTAGCTGACTCAGGCCTTTACCACTTCACGATGGCTTCAACTTTCTTCGGGTCGACTGAGATGCCCTTCGCGAAAATGATGTGCCCGAGGAAGGATATGATGTCCAATCAGAACTCGTAATTGCTCAACTTTGCGTACAACTTATTATCTCAAAGAGTTTGAAGCACCATCCGCAGGTGTCATGCGTGTTCATCCTTATTCTTCGAGTACACTAAGATATCGTCTATAAATACTACCATAAACTTATCGAGGAATGGTCAGAACACACGGTTCATCAAATTCATGAATGCGGCAGGGGCATTCATCAGTCCAAACGGCATAACAGAAAACTTATAATGGCCATAGCGGGTCCGAAATGCTGACTTTGGCATGTCCTCTGGTTTGATCTTTAGTTGATGGTAGCCAGAACGAAGATCAATTTTTGAAACACCGATGCTCCTTGCAACTGATCAAAGAGGTCGTATATCCTGGGCAGGGGATACTTATTTCTGATAGTGACCTTATTTAGCTCCCGATAGTCTTTGCAGAGTCACAACGTTCTGTCCTTCTTCTTCACGAAGAATACAGGCATGCCCCAAGAAGACACGCTTGAACGAATGTACCCACGATCAAGCAGTTATTGTAGTTGGCACTTTAACTCCTTTAGTTCAGCAGGGGCCATTCTGTACGGGGCTTTGAAAATTGGTTATTTATTTGGGAATGTGTCGATGGTGAACTTGATTTCTTGATCGGGTAGCATGCCAGGTAGTTCGCTCGAAAATACATTAGGGAACTCTGCCACAACAGAAGAAGACTCAATGTTTGCACAATCCTACTGCGTGTCCCGAACCGACGCTAAGTATCCTTCGCATCCAGATTGTAACATCCATCGAGCTAATATTGCAGAAATTACCATGCAAGCTTTTGACGTATCCATTGCTGAACCACTCGTGTAGCAGAATTCGGCCTCCCCAGGTAGATGAAAGATGATTCGTTTCTCTGCACATTAGATAGTTGTCGAGCAAGCGCTGAGCCAATCCATCTCCAAGATGATATCGTAATCCCGAACATCTAGGACCAAAACATCTAGCGAGAGCTTCCTTTCTACAATACAGACGTGACCGTCCTGACATACTAAAAAAACATGTATTTTTGTGCCCGATGGGGTGCTAACACTAAGGTCTAGATATAATGACGTCATTTTTATCATATTTTTTACGACAAAATTTGTGGATAAAAAGCTATGCGTTGTACCAGAATCAAATAGCACACGAACAGGTATGTTATTGAAAAGCAATATACCTGACACAAAGGTGTAATATTCTAGGGCCTCTTCCCATATCACAGTGTACACTCGGCCTTGAGCTTGACGACGCTCTTGTTGCGGCACGGCTCGGTTGGCCTGAGGTGCTGAGGCAGAATTTGAATATTGAGGACGACGATCAGAGAGGCACGAACAGTCACAAATGGCATTGTCTGGATCTCCACAAGCGAGGCATAATCTATGTTTAAAATGGAAGCTGTCGATCGTGTGCCCTGGTTTCTTACAGAAGGAACATGTTTGCCCAAATCCCCCTCTTTGCTGACCACCGTTATTAGGGCACTTTTGAGCGGTGTTTCCTCCCGCGTTGCTAGGGCGCTTATGATTGAAAGTATGCACAGCGTCGGCAACAACTGAAGGATATTACGGTTCAAGAGAAAGGGCATGGTTGAGAACTACCTGCATCGTCAAGTATTAGGGAACGACTACGTGCGCATGGATGGAAGGTCGTAGGCCCCCTTCAAATCGTCTGGCATGACTCGCCGCATCAGTTAAATATGAGCTTGCAAATTTGGCGAGCCGGTTGAATTCGACAGAGTACTGTTTCACTGTCGTATTGCCCTGACGGAGCTGCACAAACTCGTTCTCCTTCTGCCGATGAATGGGAGGGGGTATAAACTCCTCTTCGAACGTGCCATAGAAGGTAGCCCACGCGATCGCCTCCTCTTCATTGCCTACTGAGAGAGACCTTCGATGCACGTCCCACCAATCGTGCACGTTTAAACGGAGCTGCAGTTGGGCACACGCAACACGCTTTTTCTCAGGTACCTCTTGCAGTTTGAAGTGATCCTATAAAACCCCCTAATTTTAAACATTATATTTATTTAATTAATCATTTAATTTATTTATATTATTTCTTAGTTAATTAGAAAATAATTTTTTTGATTTAATTACCTAGGTAAATACTCATCTAGAATTATTGGACAAAGACTATTATTTTATTTTATTTTATTTTAGGAAACTTTGTAGAAGGGTGATAGATTTTTTTTAGAATTTAATTTTGTGAACAAATGTTTTTTTCTGGATTTTTATACCTCATATATATATATAAATAAATATATAGTTATAATAATAATAATAATAATAATAATAATAATAATACTAGTAGTAGTAGTAGTAGTAGTAGTAGTAGTAGTAGTAATAATAATAGTAATAATAATAATAAATATATAGTATAATATTAATAATAGTAATAATAATAATAATAATAATAATAATAATAATAATAATAATAATAATAATAATAATAATAATAATAATAGTAGTAGTAGTAGTAATAAAAAGAAAAAGAAAAAGAAAAAGAAAGAAAAGATAAAGGAAAACTAAAACCCTAATCTTAAATCCCTAACTAATCATTAATCTAATCACCCTAACCCCCAACCCCCAACCCCCGCGAGCACAGCCCCAGATAAAGGAAAACTAAAACCCTAATCTTAAATCCCTAACTAATCATTAATCTAATCCCTAACTTCTCTCTATATATATATATACCTATTCTAAACCCTAACCTAATCATTCGACACCCACACCCCCAGCTCCACGCTGCCGACCTCCGACCCTGTCCCCCGCGTCGCCGCCGGCCCGGCCGCGACATCAAATCGCGCAAGCGTCCGTAGCACCCGCAGGCAACGACGACCGCCTCTTCACGCGTCGTTTTCTGTCTCATCTCTCGACCGATTTCTGATCCGTCTTCGTCGGTATGATCACAAACTATCCCTCTCTAAACCCTGTTAATTAGTTTCAATTGAGCAGCGTTAAAAACCAAGTAAAAATCGAAGCCAAGTTGAGGAAAAACCATATTTTTAAACTGCTGTAAACTGCCCAACGGCCTATGTTTCGAGGTCGATATCTTCCAACGTTGACATCCAAATCAAAATCTACTTTTTGCTGTGTAAATTTTATATAACCAAGATTATTTCTTGTTAATTAGTTTATTTTATTTTGTGTAACCAGAGATAAATTAGGTAGAAAACTCAGAAAAACTTATTTTTAAAATACTAGAAATTTGTGATACGGAGTGCGTTTCCGCCAAACGGGATCACCTCGTCGCGTACCAAAAGGTGCGTATGGTATGTCCTGACGTGTGAGCTTTCGCAAAAATTGATTCGGACGTGTGCGCGCGTCGGAATCAACCCGTATCCGTAAAAAGTCCCCGTATCGCAACTTTGGCAAAATACCACTCCATTTTGTGTACGCTTGTCGGAATGCGAAAAAACTTACGCCATTGAATTTGTGGTATCACGCTGGTCCTGTGACCCAAGTTTTACGCAATTCCGAGCCAGTTGACCAAGCCGCCTATTTGCGGGCCCCACGGTTTGACTTTAAGGGCGAATTTGTGATCGGCTCACCAGAATCCAAAATTAGACATACCGTTGAGTTTGTATCGACGTTTAAAATTTTTTTGACTTATAATTTGTCCCATTTAGAGACCTTTACCTCTGGCACGTATTTCGGTGCAAAGTGGGCTACGTGCGGACCCCGCTTTGACCCAAAATTACTGTTTTGCCCCTATGTCCAAATTGGACGAAAGGATAGTGTTTTCTAGCTATCTCGCTTATTCTAGGAACGTTGGTGATGTTTATTTCAGCATCCGAAGACGTTCATTCTGAGGTCATAGTTTTTGATCCCTTGTGCTTGACGTCTGGACGTTTATATTTTGCAGCTTTCTTGTCAGGCAAGTATACCTTACCAAATTATTTACAGTAATTTGCATGCTTATCATATTTTTATATATTTATTATATATGTATTTTCTTTCAGTCATAATTATATACTATATATGTTGACACACACTTGACACATAGTATCATGGAAGGGGAGGACAATCAGTAGGCGTATGGGCTATATCCACTCTAGTAAACCGTAGCAACTAGCACGCACTACGGTAGTTGTGTCACGCTGGTCGCTACCCTCGAGGTATGTCAATTTTTGGTGTCGCGATGGTCGCTACCCTCGAGGTATGACGGCTTCTGATGTTCATGGACGTGTGTGTGAGTAGTGAGATAGATAGATAGAGTAGCCTACCCATGCCCATACGTCGAAAGTTTGTCCTCATTATGCATTTCATATAGATTGTCTAGTACAACGTACTTATATATTTTCTGTCTATTATGTATGTTTTACTGTATTCAATTGGCATACTTCTATGTATCTTGTTATATCCCTCTGAGGACCTGGTCTCTTGCTAGGTATAGACGATCAGGAGTATGCGCAGGAGTACGGGCCAGGACCTGACGCATTATTTTCTGCCGAGGAGGACTAACCTCCTGAGCATCTTTGATTATCTCTAGCGATGGATCTTTTAGCGAATACTCTTCTATCATCATCTTATTTTATATTGGAGATTTATCCTCCTCTCTCATTTTAGTATGGATATAGTCCTTGGTAGTGGATTTGTCTCCACCCGACTATCATTTTGGATTATTCAGACTCATTATTCCGGTTTAGTTATTTCTTTATTATGACTTCTTTTGTGGATGAGATTAGTATTTTCTGTGACTAGTGACAATATATATACCACATGTAAGTTAAAATTCATATTACAACGTACGTGTATATTATGGTATCCATATATTGGAGTTGTCATATACATACGGCTGGCATGCTTACGTATTCCTAGTCCTACGTTGTAGAAGCATGAAAAATACGTCGGATGACTATACGCGGCATATTGGTGCAGAGCAGCGTAAGCAGAGGCCTTCAGAGCCATCAAGCGTGCAACAGAGCTTTTTTCGCTAAAAACGCAGCGTGAAATATAAAAGCTCAAAGGACCATCCGCATAAGGCAGTACGTCCAAGCCGCTTCAGCGTAAACAGGGTGCTTTATCGCCTCCAGGGCGTAAAACTCATCCTCTTTCAAACGCAGCATTGAGGTGTACAAGAGACGCTTCGTATTCTCCGAAGTGAACCTGTCAGACCCTGCAATGAACCTGTCAGAGCCTGCAATGAACCTGACGTCTGGACTTCTGACAAAGGGATACGGCTCGACTACCCAGACGACGGCTATAATGATGGCATATCACTGCGACCCAGGCTGTCATTTACCGCCATCCCCTTTGTGTAAACTGCTTTTACAAGCACGAAGGGATACGCTGCCTTATTTTTACACAGGCAGACATGAGCTATTTTACGCTCTGCAGTAGACAAACCGCCTGCCACATCAAAAGCTGCACTCCGTACGGGGTTCGAGGCACGTCTCTGCGTCCAATGCACAGAGGGATGACAGTTGCTCGAGGCACGTCTCTACGTCTAATGCACAGAGCGGTGACAGTTTCTTAAGGCACGTCTCTGCGACTGATGCGCAGAAGGGGTTGCAGACCTTCAAAAACACGCCTCCACATTTAATGCACAGGATTGTGGCAAATCTCGGCATTTAATGCAAGAGATTTGATTATATCTTCAAAAGTCGTAATTCCGGCTAAGACGTCCATATCAACACTCTGGCACGGTACGCAGCGGCTTCTACGCCCATCCAGCTCCTGTGCTCACTCGGCCTCTATGACCGCTCGGCTTCAACGCCCATTCGGCTTCTACGCCTGCTCGACCTCTATGACCACTCGGCTTCTACGCCTGCTCGGCTTCAACGCCCATTCGGCTTCCACGCCTGCTCGACCTCTATGACCACTCGGCTTCTACGCCTGCTCGGCTTCAACGCCCATTCGGCTTCCACGCCTGTTCGGCCTCTATGACCACTCGGCTTCTACGCCTATTCGGCTTCTATGCCGGTTTGATAACTATTTGGCTTTTATGTCATGGTGACAGACATTTGGCTTCTATGCCAACCTCTTCTACACAATGGATACCTACCTACGTGACTTCTACGCCGTGATCTTCGTAGCGATTATACGTGTTTTGTCCCTTAGTTGGACCTGCGTCACACGCTCATTCAAAAGATCATCTATACGCATGTATTGGTTACTTTAACCATTGTGTGAAAGGGTGCTGTACTTTTCACTCCTCGGTTTCTACACCGATGGAGTAGTCACTGTCACTAAAACTCTATAAATAGAGACCTCTATCAATGAGGAACATGGTCAAAAAATTGGTCAAGAAACCAATATCAGATCCAGGGTCGACAAATTGGAAGGTCAAAAATTGGTCAAGAAAACCAATATCAGATCCAAGGTCGAACTTCCAAGAAAGATCGAACCAGAGGTCAAGAGAGAGAGAGAGAGAGGGAGAGAATTCGGAGCTCAGGCAAAGAGTAGGGATCGACGACTTTGGCATCGTGCATCCACCCTCTTTTGCAACCTTCGAAGCTGCTTCCTGTCTTCTACGGCACTTCTTCAACATCGTGTGGTCCAAGGGCTAAAGTGATCGACTGCAGATCAGACACCTATAGCAATATTTATCCAGATTAAATAAATTGTACTCCCATATCCTCGTATAGGATCAAATTGTACAAGTTTGTTTGTAAACCAAAGAAGGCGGGTTTCGTATAAACCCCATCTTGAATACATTTTTATTCTTTCGTTTAATACCAAAAATAAGATGGCGACTCTGCTGGGGACATCTTTCTCTTCTGATGAGGAAGCAATTGCTCAACACGATACGGTATCTATAGGAACCGTGAAGAAGATACTGGTCATCCAATTCGACCAGTCTGCCTACGAAGACTTGCTTCGAACTGGGGGTAGCTCTCACCCTCTCTCCGACCAAGACAACAGGAAGCTGCGCAAGGTCTAGATGCCCAAGACATCCTTTACCATTCCTGTGGACTCTCCGATCTCTCCGACCAATGAGGTTGTAGCATTGCTCCCTCCGTGCCCTACACGTAAAATTCAGTCTCCCGCTACGCGCGGTACAGACGAAACTTCGGGCAAAGCCTCAGCGCTGACCCAAAAGTATCCACTGCACTCTGCGCGTAGAAACCAGTCTCCCGCTACGCACGGTACAGACGAAACTTCGGGCAAAGCCTCAGCGCTAACCCAAAAGTATCCACTGCGCTATACGCGTAGAAACTAGTCTCCCGCTACGGGCGGTACAGAGCAAACTTCTGATGATGCCTCAGCGCCAAATCGGAAGTACAAATCATGCTCCATGCGCAAGACAACATCTGACCTCTACGGGGAACCAGATGAGCGCTATGATTTCTGCAAGGGGAAGCAAGCGGCAGAGTACTCAACTTCTCGGCCGTTACGCCAGCGAAGAAGCAATCTGCCTACCCTCCGGATTACGCGGGAAGTCGACGGCCGACTGAGGACCTCTTCAGCTTTACGCCAGTCTGAGCAAATCTCCAAATCACGTCAGGCGAAGTCCCACGACGTAAAGCAAGCTCAGGTTGCGGGAAGACACCCTCCCCGGGGATTATCCGCCACCCAGATGGCCAACCTGTTGTACACAGGTGGCATAGGAAAAACCATGGTGCCCAATCTTCGCATGCCCACTGATGGGAACAGAAGGAACAAGCCGCCGTCTTCTTCCTCTACTCCTCCTGACTTGCGCGAATATCTAATCCAGAAGCGTAAGAAGAGGAGACCTTCCAACATGTCTATTACGCCCCTAGCGAGCAATGTTGTAATAGTCATAAAATTGTGATTGACTGCTGCTGTTCTAAAGCAAAATGGTCAGTTTTTGACCGATTGAGCTACTCTCGGTCTTTCCAGGAAGAAGAGCCCGCGCATGCATCCGTAAACATGGCTTCACACATACCTAGAGGAGGGTCGAGCTCAAGACGTCATCCCTCTAGGCCTCCGAGCCGAAGGAGATTCGAAGACCTCCTCAGGAACACTGAAGCTGGGGTGTTCCAAAATACCCGTGCAAGGTCACAGTAACCAGCTTCGTACTCGTCTGATTCCGATGCTGGGGTCGCCAATCTTCCAGATCAGATGCTGAGAGTATAGAGTTGACTTCTGCAGCGACCTATACTAATCCTTCGATGACACCCAGGGAAATGGGAGTTTAAGCCGTTGAAGATGAACGCGAGGAAGCTTCGCCATCAGGAAATGTGGAACAATGCATCAGTGTGCTGGAGACATCTCTGAAACAAATGCAATCCATGATGGAGAACATGCACCAGATGATGCTAACTCAGCACGTAACTGCCATGGCTCAAGCGTCGGTCCCGCCAACTCAGATACGTGTGGGGGTGGACTTACCACCATCCAACCTGAGCCAAGAGCCTGCTCTAGATCAAGAGTCAGCAGTTCCTCCGCTTCCTCACTCGGAGAATATATTACCTCCCGTTGGAGCCAGGAGAACCCTCTGCCGCACTACCGTTGTCAATCAGAGTGAAAGGACGAACCACTCGTCCAAAAGCCATGGAGCCTATGGCTATTCACCTGAATAAATCCAGGTCAGGAAAATGGAGTGATCCTCTAGTGGTCACTCTGAACCAGAAGCCTCCACCTTTGGCCATCAACCTTCGGCGCAACGGGCAGCCGACCGATGTAAATGCGACCAGGAACGGAGTTCCAGATGATAATAAACATCCTCTTTTCCAGTACGTTAACGCTCAAATTCCAAATCAGGAATCCACTCCCCGTAACGAGGTAGAACCCATAGCACGAAAATTCTTGGAAGTTATGAACTCCTACCGTCCGTATGTCTGGGAAGTAGCGTCATCATCCAACGTCATAACGACGTATGGACCACATGAGGGTTCTATCTTCATTGTCCCGCCTACCTGCAGCAGCCAGCGTTCAATAGTCTTCGGCCGCATGCGCAATCAA
Organism: Iris macrosiphon; assembly: GCA_036927795.1. NCBI lineage: Eukaryota > Viridiplantae > Streptophyta > Magnoliopsida > Asparagales > Iridaceae > Iris > Iris macrosiphon. The sequence goes on from JAYESA010000010.1 coordinate 191,083,912, forward strand.
CCGGCTATCCAGGAAGATTCTTTCAATAACGACGCTGAAAAAATGCAAGTTCACCGATACATCCCGTAAGCGTTGAGGATCATGCAAAACATGGGCTACGACTTGGAGCGGAAGCCAGGCCTCAACTACGGAAGAGGCAGACGAACGCCACTGCGCGGCGACCCCTACTATCAACGAACTCATTTCGGGTTGGGATATGCCACCTCCTCTAAGTCGGACGAGGATATCTTTTTCTCTTCTCAGAGCGGCTCGTCGCCCTCCGACTCACCTGACGCTCTCGAGCAAGCACTATCAGCAAATATGGTAGCGACAGATTCCTTTGAAGCAAATGAACAAGAAATTGAACCGTTTGGGATTGACTCTTGGGCTCAGCAAATGGATACACAGTGGGAATTCTGCTTCGAGCAAAGGGAACCTCCCACCAAAGACAAAGTTATCCAGGTGGATGTTGGGGGTAAACTTTCTCCAAAGCCGATATTTATCAGTAACAATCTTTCTCCAGCTGAAAGGGAAGAAATTATCCAGCTGATAAAAGATTATATCGACGTCTTTGCGTGGAATTATGAGGACATGCCGGGCCTTGACCCGAAGGTGGCTACTCATAAACTCAATATATTGACCGACTCGAAGCCTATGAAGCAGCACCAACGCCGGTTCCGCCCGGATATGATGGACGCCATCGAAGCTGAAGTCAAGAAGTTGATAGCCTTCGGTTTCATCCGGGAAGAATAACATCCCGACTGGGTCGCCAACGTTGTCCCAGTCATGAAGAAAAATGGAAAAATACGTATCTGCATCGATTACCGAGATCTGAATGCAGCCTGCCCCAAGGATGAGTTCCCCCTTCCCATCACGGATATCATGATCGACAACACCTACGGTTTTGAACACATATCTTTCATGGACGGATTCTTGGGGTACAATCAGATCAAGATGCATCCTGAAGACGAGAAGCACACTGTCTTCCGGACCCCGTTGGGAGTATATTGCTATACGGTCATACCCTTCGGATTGAAGAACGCCGGGGCTACATACCAACGGGCTATGAGTAACATATTCTATGAGCATTTACGCAAAATAGTAGAATGTTACGTGGACGACATAGCCGTCAAGAGCCGCCTCAAAGATGATCACATTCAAGACTTGAGGACGGTATTCGGGTTAATGCGCCAACATCAACTCAAGATGAACCCTACGAAGTCCTTTCTGGGTGTATCTAGTGGCAAATTCTTGGGATTTATCATTACCGCCAAAGGCATCCAAGTGGACCCTGACAAAGTCCAGGCCATCGTAGAAATGCGACCGCCCCGCAATCTGAGGGAACTCCGGAGATTTCAAGGCCGTCTGGCTTATATCCGGAGGTTCATATCCAACCTCTCGGGAAGATGTCAGCCCTTTTCGTATCTCATGAAGAAAGGTGTATCCTTCGTATGGGACGAAACCTGTCAGCAAGCATTCGGGGATATCAAACTCTACCTCACCAGTCCGCCGGTTCTGGTGCCTCCCATCATGGGAAGACCCTTCTTGCTGTACGTTCGAGCGATGGATCATTCGCTAGGAGCTCTTCTCGCACAGAAAAATAATATAGGGCATGAACAGGCTATCTACTACCTCAGCAGGATGATGGTCGGGGCCGAACACCGGTACAACCCAGTGGAGAAGGAATGCTTGGCTCTGATGTTTGCTATCCAGAAGACGCGGCACTATGTCACCGGCCAGACTATTCATATCATCTCCAGGATCAACCCTCTTCGAGTACTGATGAGCAAGCCAAGTGTTCTTAATTCCCGACTCGCAACTTGGGCGATGCTGTTGACACCATATGACATGGTATACGTCCCGCAGAAGTCCATCAAAGGCCAAGCGCTGGCCGACTTCCTAGCTGCTCATCCGATCCCGGAGGCCTCCAAATTATACGAAGACATTACTGACGAAGTTACAGAATATAATTCCGCAATGGAAAGTGACGCATGGTAACTGTTCTTCGACGGCGCCTCCAGGACTGGTCCCCAGGGAAATGTGGTTTCAGGGGTAGGAATCGTCCTGGTCACTCCTGATAAACTCGTCAACTACCGAGCATATTCTCTTAACGAACCATGCTCCAACAATGTGGCAGAATACAATGCTCTGTTAATCGGGCTCCAAGTCGCTAAAGAGCTGGGGGTCGAGTCCCTGGAAGCTTTTGGTGATTCTCTGCTTATCGTCAATCAAGTCAGAGGAATATATGAAGTCCGGAATCCAGACCTCATCCCCTATCACCAAGCAATGGTCGAGATAACCATGACATTCAAAGGGTTCTTCCTAGAGCATGTACCTCGATCTCAGAATCTGGAAGCTGATGCCCTAGCCAGTCTAGCTGCGAATTTAGCCACTCCTATAAGAAGGCAGGATTCGGTAATCCTTCTTAACAGAGATTTATTCTGCATGAAGAACAACTTTCACATAGAACGCAGCTACGCTTTGAACACGGATCCCCCTAGAAGAGACTGGAGAAGTCCCTTCATAGATTTTGTCGCATACGGAATCTTGCCGGAGGACCCCAAAGAAGCAGTATCCGTCAAAAGACGATCATTACGCTTCTACTTTGATGCATCTTCATAATGCCTATATCGCCGGACCTACGACGGACTGCTATTAAGATGTCTCTCTGACGACGAAGTACAACAGATTATCCGGGAAGCTCACGATGGCGTATGCGGAGCGCATCAGCCCGGTCCTAAGCTACAGGATCATATCAGGAGAATGGGCTATTACTGGCCCACTATGATCACAGACGCGATCAACTATGCAAGACAATGCAGAGCCTGTTAGGTTCGTGCAGACTTCATACATCAACCGTCTGAATATCTACATCCTACGGTTGCATCCTGGCCTTTCGAAGCATGGGGTATGGATATTATTGGTCCTATTCACCCGTCTTCTTCCAGAGGTCATCGGTTCATACTGGCCATCACGGATTACTTCTCCAAATGGGCAGAGGCGATCCCTCTTGCTGAGGTAAAGGTGTCTGACATAATCAGCTTCATCAAGCATTACGTCATTTATCGCTTTGGGATTCCCCGAAGGATAATCCATGACAATGGGCCTTAGTTCATCAGCCAAGCGTTTCATCGATTTTGCGATAAAAATCGAATACATAATATTGCCTCTACGGCATATTATCCAGCTGCTAATGGTTTGGCGGAAGCTTTCAATAAAACTATTATCAAACTCTTGAAGAAGTTCGTCTCTTTAAACAAAAGAGACTGGAATGAGAAGCTGGGCGAATGTCTCTGGGCATACCGCACAACGGTACGGACACCGACAGGTTGTACCCTATTTTCACTGGTCTACGGGAGCGAAGCAGTTCTTTCCATTGAAATCCAGATCCCGTCACTCAGGATAGCCATGACTAATGAGCTGACTCAAGAAAAGAATGACCTGTTAAGGCTTCAAGAGCTAGAAGGATTAGACGAGAAACGCCTCCAAGATCAACAGCGCATCGCGCTCTACCAAGCACGTATTTCCAGAGCTTTCAATCATAAAGTAAAGGAAAGAGTGTTCAAAGTCGGCGAGCTAGTTTTAGTCGTAAGAAGGCTGATGATTCTTACTCACAGGAGTAAAGGCAAATTTTAGCCCAAGTGGGAAGGCCCTTATGTGATCGAGACAATGTTCTCAAATGGCGCTTACAGGTTAGCCCAGCCTAATGGAGACCTGTTAATGGCTCCTATCAACGGTAAATTCCTGAAGAGGTACTATGCTTAACCTCCTCTGCTCAAGTAAAATATAGCGAGAATCTCAAATTCTGACCAAACTACTTCCAGAACGAAACTAGTCGGGTCATATTCTATCATGTTTGTATGACCTCTGAATAGATATGTCCTGCTAAAAGTTTATCGAGAGTCTATCACGTCCATACTACCTCTGATATCACTCTCGCCCAAACCTGTCATTTATATTCCGAAATGATGGGTCCACAAAGTCAGAAAAGATTCGCTTTATTTATTCCCAAAAAAGAGCAGAATTACATTGGGGAAGCAAGAAGAAGAAAGGGTACATCATTGAGGGGGAGCGGTCAGATCGCGAATCAGCTTCACCAGTGCAGCTACCCTCTCGTCCCTGGAAACCAAGGCATCAGCGCGGGCCTGTTCCAGCCGTGCCTCAGGATTGTTCGTAAAGGACAGTTCGGCCCTTGCCCGAAGAGAGCCAGCTCGGGCAGCTTCTGCACCCTCCAGGTCCCGTCGCGCTGTGCTCAGTCGACCAGTCGCTACGTCTAGACCTGCCAACGACTGGGAAGCCCACTCCTCTGCCAAAGCGAGTTTCTCCTTTAACTTGCGAGCCCTCGCTACGTTCCCTTCGTGCTCGGATTGGCACTTCGTCTGAAGAGCAAGATCCTCCTCCACGACAGCTTTTCTTTTATCCATCTCCAGCTTATGTGCTTTGATAGAGTTATCTAGGCTCTCTAGCTGTTTGGTAAGCCGCGCAGTCATGAAGTCGTATCTGGCCTGGACCTCAGCTTCAAAACTATCCCGAGTCAGCTGCAAGTATTCGTTAATAGGTTGCTCCAACCCATTAACCATCGCCTCCAGAGCGTCAGCTACCCCAGAATCGCCGAACTCCCTGACCGCCCCAATCGAAAATTGGGAAGCCTTCTTCAGACGCTCAAAATCTAGATTCTTCGCCAACACCATTGATATCAGTATTTTCAAACTGGTGTAAAAGATGCTGGTATACAGCTCGGTCAGCGCAACCAGATCTGGTTGAACGCCAGGAGTGGCCGCAATATTGGCAAGTTCCCCTCCAGGAATGATTGCAGACGAGGTGGCTCTGCTCGGGCTCCTGACGATGATACGGAGACGTTCGTTGCATGTCCTCTTTAGCGGCTTGGAGCCCTTCGGGTCAAGGCCCGTATCATCAGGGTCAATCACATCCAAGACTTAAAGACGGTATTCGAGCTGATGCGCCAACATCAACTCAAAATAAATCCTACAAAGTCCTTTCTCGGTGTATCTAGTGGCAAATTTTTGGGATTCGTCATTACCGCCAAAGGCATTCAAGTGGACCCTGATAAAGTCAACGCCATCTTGGAAATGTGACCACCCCGTAATCTGAGGGAACTCAGAAGATTTCAAGGTCGTCTGGCCTATATCCGGAGATTCATATCCAACCTCTCTGGAAGATGCCAGCCTTTTCCTCGCCTTATGAAGAAAGGTGTATCCTTCGTGTAGGACGAAGCATGTCAGCAAGCATTCGGGGATATCAAGCGCTACCTCACTAGCCCGCCAGTTCTGGTGCCTCCCGTCGTAGGAAGACCATTCTTCCTGTACGTTCGAGCGATGGACCATTCTCTGGGATCTCTTCTCTCGCAGAAGAACGATGCGGGACATGAACAGGCTATCTACTATCTAAGTAGAATGATGATCGGAGCTGAGCACCGGTATAATTCGGTAGAAAAAGAATGTTTGGCTCTGATGTTCGCTATCCAGAAGATGCGGCACTATGTCACCGGCCAGACTATTCACATCATCTCCAAGATCAATCCTCTTCGGGTACTGATGAGCAAGCCAAGTTTTCTTAACTCCCGACTCGCAACTTGGGCGATGTTATTGACACCATACGACATGGTGTACGTCCCTCAGAAGTCCATCAAAGGCCAAGCATTGGCTGACTTCCTAGCTGCTCATCCGATCCCGGAGGCCTCCAAATTATACGAGGACATTCCAGACGAAATTACAGAATGTAGCTCCGCAATGGAAAGTGACGCATGGCAACTGTTCTTCGACGGCGCCTCCAGGACTGGTCCCAAAGGAAACGTGGTTTCAGGGGTAGGAATTGTCCTGGTTACTCCCGATAAACTCGTCATCTATCGAGCATACTCTCTTAACGAGCCATGTTCCAACAATGTGGCGGAGTTCAACGCTCTACTAATCGGGCTCCAAGTCACTAAAGAGCTGGGGGTCGAATCTCTGGAAGCTTTTGGTGATTCTCTGCTAATCGTCAATCAAGTCAGGGGAATATATGAAGTCCGAAATCCAGACCTCATCCCCTATCACCAAGCAACGGTCGAGATAGCCGTGACATTCAAGGGGTTCTTCCTAGAGCATGTACCTCGATCTCAGAATCTGGAAGCCGATGTCCTAGCCAGTCTAGCTGTAGATTTAACTACTCCTATAAGAAGGCAGAATTCGGTAATCCTTCTTAACAGAGATCTATTTTGCGTGAAGAACAAAGCTCACATCGAACGCAGTTATGCTGTGAATACCGATCCTCCTACGAGAGATTGGAGAAGTCAATTTATAGACTTCGTGGCATACGGAATCTTGTCGGAGGACCCTAAAGAAGCAGCATCCGTCAAAAGACGATCATTACGCTTCTACTTCGATGCATCTTCACAATGCCTATATCGCCGGGCCTACGACGGACTACTATTGAGATGTCTCTCTAATGACGAAGCACAACAAATCGTCCGCGAAGCTCATGATGGCGTATGCGGGGCGCATCAACCCGGTTCTAAGATACAGGATCGTATCAGGAGAATGGGCTATTACTGGCCCACTATGATCGCAGACGCACTCAAGTATGCCAAACGATGCAAGGCCTGTCAGGTCCATACAGACTTCATACACCAGTCGTCTGAACATCTACATCCTACGGTTGCATCCTGGCCTTTCGAAGCATGGGGTATGGACATCATTGGTCCTATTCACCCGTCTTCTTCCAGAGGTCACCAGTTCATACTGGCCATCACGGATTACTTCTCCAAATGGGCAGAGACGATCCCTCTCGCTGAGGTAAAAACATCCAATGTGATCAGCTTCATCAAGCATCACGTCATTTATCGCTTTGGGATTCTCCGAAGGATAATCCATGACAATGGGCCTCAGTTCATCAGCCAAGCGTTTCATCAATTTTGCGATAAAAATTGACCAGTCGTGCTGTGCTCAGTCGAGCAGTCGCTACGTCTAGACCCAGCTCGGGCAGCTTCTGCATGCTCCAGGTCCCGTCGCGCTGTGCTCAGTCGACCAGTCGCTACGTCTAGACCTGCCAACGACTGGGAAGCCCACTCCTCTTCCAGAGCGAGTTTCTCCTTCAACTTGCGAGCCCTCGCTACGTTCCCTTCGTGCTCGGATTGGCACTTCGTCTGAAGAGCAAGAGCCTCCTCCACGACAGCTTTTCTTTTATCCATCTCCAGCTTATGTGCTTTGATGGAGTTATCTAGGCTCTCCAGCTGTTTGGTAAGCTGCGCAGTCATAAAGTCGTATCTGGCCTGGACCTCAGCTTCAAAACTGCCCCGAGTCAGCTACAAGTATTCGTTAATAGATTGCTCCAACCCATTAACCATCGCCTCCAGGGCGTCTACCCCAGAATCGTCGAACTCCCTGACCGCCCCAATCGAAAACTGGGAAGCCTTCTTCAGACGCTCAAAATCCAGATTCTTCGGCAACACCATTGATATCAGCGTTTTCAAACTGGTGTAAAAGAGGCTGGTATACAGCTTGGTCAGCGCAACCAGATCTGGTTGAACGCCAGGAGTGGCCGCGATATTGGCGAGTTTCCCTCCAGGAATGATTACAGACGAGGTGGCCACAGCCGCTGCCTCGACAGGCGAGCTGGCCCCCGAAGGTATTTCCTCCTCGAAGTCGAACACCTCTGTATCATCGTCAGGAGCCCGAGCAGAGCCAGAAGGCGCTTCAATGCTATACTCCCCGTGGACGCCATCCCCTGAGAAGAGGACAAGAAAGTTGATATCAATATGATGGTAATCTTTCTAAGAGGAGACATAAAGATGACATTTACCCGTAGCCAACGGTATATATGCCGCGTCTGCAGCCGATGTAGCTATATCACGCCTTAATGACGCAATGCGAACTGTCATACCTGGAGAAGGAGGTGGGCCAACCGACATCGCCAGGTGCTCTACCGAGCCTTCACCAAGACGCAGTCGAGGTTCGTCAGCTAGAATCTCGCTAGTCATGCTCACGGACGCGGCAAGAGTTTCATCCGTTACTGGTCTAGGAGAAGATTCTCCCATTTGCCTCGGCCATGCAGGCGATTTTATTCCACTAACGGAGGCAGTGGCAGCAACGGCAGCCTCAAGCAGGAGTTCTCCGGCACCGCCAGCCGAAACTGAGGGGCCCTCTCCGAGAGGCGGGGAACCTCCAATCAAAGAGACATCCCCAACAGGAGAGACAGCAGGTTCCTCTCTAGGAGCCTCAATGCCAGGAATCCGGAGAGGGCGATTAACCGTCTTCTTCTTCCTCTTGCGAGGGGAAGTCTGCTTCGAAGTAGGAGCCCTTCGCTTCCCAGAGACCGCCAAAGCCCCCGCAGGCGGAGGCACTTCACACCTCGGCACCGACACTAGAGGCTCATCCGGAGTGACGGACTCCTCACCCTCGTTAGATGAAACCGAGGGGACTTCGACTCTTCCCCCAGGCTTGGGAGAAGGTACCCTAAAGCTTCCACGCATGTCAAAATCGCGATGGAAGGTGTTGATCGCCACGTAGAACTGAGCATACGAATGGAGGATGCGCAGCTCCGTGGAGAGTGTGACGACCGGCACGATGAAGATTGCTTCCGTGCAGCCCATGATAAAATACCGCCATCCTCTGGCTCCATCGATGAGTCCGCCCCTGGAACTGAAGCTGGTGACGGCATTGCCCACGTGCAGCTGATCGTACCCAAACTGCCTGGCGAACCGACTGGGCAAGTAAGGCTCGAAGAAGCAATAATCTTCGCTTCTGTACAGCAAATGGGAGGGTCTGATGCAGACCAACCAATTAAAAGCTTCCGGAGAAAGATTGGTCTTCTCTCCGCCTAAATCCTCAAGCCTAATCCCCGACTGATTGCGATGCACAGAGGGGACAGTGCAGAGGAGCTTCCAGCAATGACCGAGGCTCAGCACCAGTCGACAGTCTAAGACTGTGTTCACATTCCAGAGGGAGTCCTTGTAGTTTAGTAAGAAGCTACCCCCCGTGCTACTACCAGGGCCGGGAGACATCACTCGGGGGTTGTGGAGAATTAACTATCCCATCAAGTATAGGTATGGTAACTCTACCCGGGGAAAGCTATCACGCCGAGCTTCATCGACGAGCAGTCCGTCAGTCATGGCTCTCAGGCCAGCTTGTATACGGCACACCATGGCAGGAAGCAAGCCCAGTCTTGCCCCGAACACCAGACGAACGGCGGGCCACAGGATGTTCCGGTGAATGCGATCCGCGGACGCGATGCCGGGCACCACTACTCCACGCAGCCATATGGAGAGGAAACCAGCCAGTCGGGCTTCCTCAGACAAAGGCCTGCGACAGCGCCTCAAGTAACTATAGGCCTTAGTGCCTTCAGGATACTTTCCTACCCCGTCAGTGAGAAACTGATCTGGAGCTTTAGCATCCTCCATAAGATCCTCAACGACCTGGGCACTGAGCATGCCCAAACAGTTCACGGGCTCATTCTTGCCCCCCAAAACTTTCTCTGACTTGACAGCCCTGGCCCGGTGGAAGAAGAGGTAAGACATCCACTTAGTGGTGTGAGCCAAATTAGAAGGCTCATCATAAAAAGCAGTGCACGCGAAATAGTGGCACATCAGCTCCTGATACACCTCCACAACCCGAGGGTCCGAGTCCTCCAACTCCCGGTTGGTGGGAACATACTCTTCATACGGGGTATCCCCCATCGACAGTCTCGAGATCACTGCCATTTCGTGGAGGGCCAACCCCAACTCCCCCAGTGGAGTGGCGAAGGTCCCGGTGAGCGAAATGTATCGCTCATCAGTGCCAGAAACAGGTTAGGGTTGGGAGGCAACCCAACACTCGTCGTGCTCACAGCAGCATACAGTCCAATGACCTCCAGCTCTCTCCGAAAATGCTTCAAAGCCCAGTCAACTAGGCAGGACCATCGGAGGTTTGTTGGGGTGATCCACCCATTGCACCGAGGATTCTTCTTGGGGTATACCCTCCCTCGCACCATGAAGTCGTTGCAGAAAGTCGGCAATTGGACCGGCTGGATCACTGACCTGTCTTCACTCGGGATGCTGCCCGGGCACAGTCCCCTGAACAACGTCACGACGCCAGAAGGACGGCTGACAAACGACCCCTGGTCAACTCCTTTCAGATAAAAGATCTTCCCCGGCTTGCCGTGAAGATCGGGAGTCAGCGTCCGTGACATCCTCCTGGAATGTGTGGCATGGAAGAAAGCCGAGATGGGATAATCTCTCGGCATCGTGGGCAGATACAAGACCACACTCTCGGCGGGGAAAACCCAGGGTTCTCTCTTTGGCTTCGTCTGGGACTGTTTGTCAATCATGTCCCCAAAGAGAAAAGCCGGCTTGATGTACTGGTCCCCGTCTATGTACGTTAGGGGCTCTCTGTTAATCAAGTTCAGCAATGTCCGCTCGCCCTGAGTCGATATCAAGATCTCCCTTCTTTCAGGATACTGGGGTCCGGAGATAGGAAATGTCACGTGCGACAGATCCTCCAGATAGTTCGAGTGCAGCATCCCGGCAGCGGAACCCATCACCTCGGCCAGTGGAGACTCATGCAAGTTAACTGCGAAAGTGCAAGAAAAACACGTCATTACAAATCTTGCAACATAAAGACCAAGAAACGACAGTCTGTGCTTTAAGCCAAGACTGTACAAAATTTGGTCATTTTACGCCGGAAGTCACATCCTGAAGTGTAATTTGCGGTATACTGTCCGTGCTTTACCCCAGACTGCCAAAATTCTAGTTACTACGTCGGAGGTCCCATCCAAAGCGTAAAACTAAAATTTTATAGTATACACCAAGTTTTCGGCAGTCAGAGCTTTTACGCTCATAATTGCGAAAACATGGAGTTTTTACGCTGGCACATTAGAAATATGGGCGTAAAAGATGAAAACGTCTTCGTGCGTTATCTTCCTCAAAGAGGCTATCAGCACAGGAGATGACCTAGCGCGGTCACGTTCAACATGTGCGAAGGATTTTTTGTCATTTTTTATCATCCCAAAGGCTATACCTCTAAGGCCGGGTGCGCTACTCGTCGGCAGGATGCTTCGCTCAGAAGGAAGTTCACCTTGCCCGACCGAAGACTCTCTCGCTGGGGCAGAAGAACGAGAAGAAGAGCCTGTACTCTTTCCCTTGGTGGAGGGGGTTTGTTTCGGCGCCATTTCTGAAAACTCGGAGTGCTCGAAGAAAGAGGGGAAAAACACAAAATCGAAGGCTCTCTTTCGCAGAAGACGGATAAAAAGTTTTTTCTCTCAAAAGCTTGGGATATATATAGAGTTCGGGTCGACTCCTCGAATCCTCGGACGGGCTCCTCGAAACCCCAACCAAATCTCACAAATTAAATATTTGGTTATAATTGGGTACTACGTCAGCCCACTACTCTCGAAAGGCGGACAGTCCCAAAAATATACGTAGGACTAGGACACGTAAGCATGCCAGCAGCATGGATATGGCAACTCCAATATATGGAAACCAAATCCATACGTACGCTGTATTATGAATATCAATCCACAAGTGGTATAAAATGTAATACAAGTCACATGGTAAAATCTAAATCTCATCCACCAAAATTATATAGAAATAAATAACCAGTATCTATGAAACTAGATCTCAATGAGAAGTATCTAAGGATGATAGTTGGATGGAAACAAATCCACTACCAACTCGAATATAAGAGTAAATACAATATGAGTACAACACAATAAAACAATATAAGAATATCAGCTATCAACCACGACTCGAAGAGAAGACATCCACGAAGCATAGGTATCCATCCGAATCTGCGCTCCTGCGAATACTCAAAACAAATACACCTGGAAGGGGACCAGGTCCTCAGAGGGACATAACAAGATACTTAAACACATGCCAATAAAGTAGTGAAATAAATATCCAATGGGGTCGCCTAACCATCTAAGTGAATGCAGTTAAGAACAACTTTCCTCACAAGTGAGCTATCTGGCTGAAAACCTGGGATTTGGCATAGTTCTCTATTGGAGATCCAGGGGCCTACAAAGGCACGACGACTTTCGAACGCCGGAGGCCCGCCTGATAATAATATAATATATAGTGGTCATCACCACCCGTATCTCCAGCGGAGAATCCGGGCGCACAATAGAAAAAGTATAAAGGAGCTCAAATGCGGTACTTGTTGTTCTCCCCACCCCATGCTCTAAGCATGTCACATCCATGACACGATAACACCTCTAATAACTGCCAAGTCTACTAGCATGCAAAGTTTATAACAGCAGTTATTCCTAACGCACGGCCCATACGTACAGGAGGCCAGACCTGTCATGCAGTCCGTGATCTACATGAGACTCACACTCGTGTAACAACTGTGTCACGGCCAATGAACCTAATGATGCTACATGATAATGGGGTAGTCTCATGAACAAGGTCAATGCAATACATAAATAAAAATACATCGCGACGACACCGTCGCGCGTATTTTATATTACAGTTAAATATATGAGCTAAAGACAGAAAATAAAGATGCATGCAACATATGGAATATGAATAACAGTACAATGGCAAGGTATAATTGCCTGGCAAGGAAGCTGCAATATACCAATAATCTGCTCCAGAAATCGTGCAGAACAAATCCAATATCCTATGTACACATAAATATAATACAATAGAATCATTAGTCTTTACACTAGCACATAAACAACCACATTTACACTGGACTCAGGGGGTATACTAGGGGTAATACTAGCCATCTAAAACGGTCAATTATGCGTTGAATTATGCGGGTGTCGCGTCTTCAAGTACTGTACGAAATCAGTCAGTCAACTGACAGGTGTCTATGCCAGTACGTTAATGTACGCAAGGCAGACAAATTCACAAGTTCTTAGGGTCAACATGGTCAAGTTAAGTATGGGATAGTCCACGGTGTCCTAGGGTCGTACAGTCTGAATATTTAGTCATAATTATCAATTAACTTTTACTTACATATATATTCATATAACTATATAATAATATAACCATCAATTTATTTTAATTTATTTAATTCTAGAATAATTACTCTAAAATCCTATTTTAATCTTATTATTCTGATTTTTGTGTTAATTCCTAAATTTTGTCCAAAGAAACTGAATTTTATCAACTCGAGACTCATGGCACGCAAATCGAGGCGATCTGTTGACCGAAAAGTCAACCGACACAAACTCAACTTTCATGCATGATTTCCTGTATATTTTAGTATCAAAAATATGCTGGAATTTACGGCTCGTCCGAATTCAAATTCGTTTGGGAATTATGGCACATACAAATTTTGTATTGTGCACCGATGGTTAAATTCTAACCTAGAAGTTCTACAGAATTAACAGTATATATATACTTCGAAATAAATTCTGGAAAAAACATATGTCAATGATATCGACATTAGCTTTCCGAAACTTTAAACGGTTCATGATTCTGATTCATGGTTCTCCCAAAATCGCAAAAATATTGAAACACGTCTATTTTCGGACATACTGTGCTCTACGAATTTTCCAGAATTTAATACTCATAATTTCGTAAAATAAATTATATAATCAGAAATCTAACCTCAATATCTTTCTAACGCAAGAAACTAGACCTCGTTTGGAGTCCAGAGCTATGCGCAATGGCTTGTGGAAGATGAAGGAACCCTAGATGACAATTCTCCAAAATCTCTCTCTCTAAAATAATGGGATAATTAGGGTTATAATAATATATATATATATATATATATATATATAGGGATGTACCTGCAGCTGAATAGCTATTTATAGGCTAACACGTGTCAGAATCTAATTGGATGATTTTTGTTATATTATTTGTTTTTGATTTGCCTTTATCAAAATATTATTTAAGTCATTTTAAATTTAAATAACTCCAAATAAATATTAAAAATAATCATAAAAAACTGGAAAAATTACAAAAAATATATTTTGAACCTATAAACCCTTGAGAATATTTAGGATAATTTTATATTCATAAGTTTACTACTATAATTAGGAGAAGCTCTAAACATTAGTTTTACCCATATAACTAAAATAAATACTAAAATGATTCCAAAAATTCTGAAATAATTCCAGAAAATATATAATAATATTATAAACCCTAGAAAATAACGTGGGTCCATTCTATATTCCTGGGATTGCACAATAAATTCTACAAGTCCTAAAAATTAGTTATTAGCCTAAATAACTCCCAATAAATACTAAAATATTCAAAAAATTCTCAAAAAATTCTAGAAAATATATTTGACTATTTAGAATCTAAAATAAAATTTTGGGATATTTTTAATTAAGTTTGAACATAAAATAAATTCTTCAAAGTCCTAGAAAATTAGTGTTACTAGTTTTTAATTAACTAAAAATTATGAAAAAATCTCAATAATCTAAAATAGCCTAAAAATAATTCTAAATAAATATTTATATAAGTAAATATACTAAAAAAATTATTTTCTAATTAACTAAGAGAATGTTCTAAATAACTTCAACATCTATAATAAATATAATAATATAAAATATACACAAAATACCTATTTTGGGTGAGGGAGTTTACAATCTACCCAACTTAAAATAATTTCGTCCTCGAAATTAAAATAAGGCATAATTTGTTAGATCCTTCACATTCGTACATAAGGTACGTCAATCGCAATCTCTTCCAAAAATTTAAATAACAAAATCTATTCAAATCTATCGTGATCACTTCAAAATTAAGATAATCATTGTTCAAATCAAAATTCAACATGTTGTAATCTCTTCTCACTTTTCCAAATCATCAATATCCAAATTTAAATTGAATCTATATAATATCTTCAAGATTTAAATAACCCATATCAAATTTTACCTAATGATCTCCAACTATCATAATCTCCTCTAGAAGTAATTCGAGTCCAATATTATTCCTATTTTTACTTATAAATTTTTGTATTCTTCAACTTTTTAAATTCTATTCACATTCTCAATATTTCAAATAGGTAGTCCAACCATCAAATTTTAATTCTTACTTAAATCATCAAATTGAAAAATAATTTAAATGCAGTCCACCAATGTTCAAGTCTGAAATTATATATTTATCCTTCAAATTCAAATTGATGATTTTACCCTCAATATTCAAAAATTTAAATTATGCACTTAAGGTATAAATATTGGGTCCTCAATATCAAGATTTTTAAAATTTATTAATCCTCATCATCTTAGTCATTCTTCTAAAATTTTCAAAATTAAAATGGCTTGAACCTCTCCCAATCTAATCTTACTCGATCACAATCTAAAAGAAATTCCTCTCGAGTTGCTAATGCACTGCTACCCAACTTAGAATTTACCCATCTATCACAGAAGGCTATATACTTTAAGAAAAATATTCCTTAATTTATTTACTCATGTCATTCAATCCTCAAAACTTCAACGCCGATTATATCTTATATGATATGTCCTTAATTACGAAAGAATAATCCTCAAGTATGTGATCGGCCTATGGGGTATATCTAGTACTATCTATATATCAAACTTATATCAAACAAGATGTTTCGTCTTTCCGGGATAAGGAAAGACGAAGATCAATAATAAAGAGTTCAAGGGAGAGGTAATAGAATGCAAGTATGGGGATCAAGGCGCTTTAAAGAATTCAATTGGAAATTTGTCAAGGCAGTTGTGGATTGAAGTCCTATTTTGGTAGTTCCTATTCACATGCTCATATCAGTACGGTTGTGTAACGGATCCGATGTGCTCAGATATATCTAGAGGGCAAGTACATTCGTCTACTAATCACTATATATCTCAATCCACGTAAAATAGTTATGTGAACGGCGAATCGAGCGCACTATGGTTGATCAGACCGTAGTACACTGATTCTGAAATGTATTAGTGTGCGCGCCCAATAATACATATGTAGTGAACAAGCTTGATAAAGAATAAGCTTGCAAAAACTAGGCTATAATAGCAGCATAAGTCAAGCTAGTACAACAGATATAACTACGCTGGATTATGATGAAAGAAGGTGCAAATTAATTCAAGTTCACAAAACAAAAACAACATAAGAAACAATAATAAAAAGACTCTACAATCTCTACAGTTATCATACAACCTTCTTGTCTAAGTCGCTAGTCGACCAAATAGGGGCATGGACCTCTAAATTCTATCGTCTGAATAAACACTGTCGTCTTAGCTATCATACAATTAATGTCATTCAATTACACTACCTCGATGGGTCAAGTGGACTATGTGATACTAGGTTGTGAGACATACTACCCAACTTAAAAGAATTAAACTAATACTGTGACAGTCTTAAGGGGATCCTACAAAAATAACCTTGCACATGTACATAGAACAAAAACTCTTATTAGGGTATATGAGAAAAGATCTTGGTACTTATTAGAGTCTCCTATTGCATTATATAGGTAAGGGTCACCGTAAGTCTTAATCAT
The DNA here is from genome assembly GCA_036927795.1 of Iris macrosiphon. Lineage (NCBI taxonomy): Eukaryota > Viridiplantae > Streptophyta > Magnoliopsida > Asparagales > Iridaceae > Iris > Iris macrosiphon. The sequence continues at coordinate 191,100,267 of JAYESA010000010.1, forward strand.
AGTGCTCATAGAACAGGTGTCAATCGTAGGGATAGAAGAGTTACTAGCCGTTAAGGGAAAAGGGATCTAACTTGTATCGAGGTGAGGGTACAAATTAAGTGGTCTACAACTAGGGGTAAGCATCACAATCTAATTGAACAACTCAACTATCAGGTTCTAACTACAAGGCACACCATTCAAAATTCAAGATTACAATTATAACTTTAGCAAACTATATATCCTATCATAGAATATAATTACTTGGTCTATAATTAGAGGTGTCAGGTGGCACGAGTTGAAAGAGGAAGAAAAGAAGAACATAATTTTTTTGTCGTCGCACAATTAGCGAACGTTAAGGCCGCAGAGGAACAACATATAAAATTAAAATAGAGGGCTCTAGATAGCATCATGGTTTTCTAAGGGAGAGTGGTATGCTAGTTGCTATGTTCGAGGTATGATCAAGGAAAAAGTGTTAATTACATTTCTCTAGGCTTCCTAAGGTGCTGTCTACTAATAATGATCTAAGTTTTATAGTTCTCCAATACTTATCTAACTGCGAAGGTTAGGTTCAGTCCTAATATTCAATTTTTTGGTTTTCTATTGGTTCCTCAATACTAGGGTCAACCATTATGGTAAACTTCTAACTAACTCTAGTAGTGTCTATACTACTCTCGAGTCTTCATAATACATCAGGGGGTAATGGTAAACCAACTCTAGAGATAAGGAATTCTAGGGTTCACTGGATATTCTAAACTTAGTGGTGTGTCTATATTCTTGTTGTATTCTTAATAGGAGTGCTACCCTAATTATCATTCTAATAACAGGGGTTCCTATATTCTAGCAGAAGGCTATACTAAAGGAACTATTATGGAAGCACATGAATCAAGCAGGATACAATTGTTCAAATAGAACATATAGGAGGAAGATGAATCATAGTCAATTATGGATGAGATCCTATACTCTAGTCCTAGGTGCAGGCTTGCTCGGTACAGTAACGTAACCGAGACAATATGCTCTCGACCTGCATGGGCCGCCACAAAAATATGTCACGCCCCAGTCCCAAAAATATACGTAGGACTAGGACACGTAAGCATGCCAGCAGCATGGATATGGCAACTCCAATATATGAAAACCAAATCCATACGTACGCTGTATTATGAATATCAATCCACAAGTGGTATAAAATGTAATACAAGTCACATAGTAAAATCTAAATCTCATTCACCAAAATCATATAGAAATAAATAACCAGTATCTATGAAACTAGATCTCAATGAGAAGTATCTAAGGATGATAGTTGGATGGAAACAAATCCACTACCAACTCGAATATAAGAGTAAATACAATATGAGTACAACACAATAACACAATATAAGAATATCAGCTATCAACCACGGCTCGAAGAGAAGACATCCACGAAGCATAGGTATCCATCCGAATCTGCGCTCCTGCGAATACTCAAAACAAATACACCTGGAAGGGGACCAGGTCCTCAGAGGGACATAACAAGATACTTAAACACATGCCAATAAAGTACTGAAATAAATATCCAATGGGGTCGCCTAACCATCTAAGTAAATGCAGTTAAGAACAACTTTCCCCACAAGTGAGCTATCTGGCTGAAAACCTGGGATTTGGCATGGTTCTCTATTGGAGATCCAGGGGCCTACAAAGGCACGACGACTTTCGAACGCCGGAGGCCCGCCTGATAATAATATAATATATAGTGGTCATCACCACCCGTATCTCCAGCGGAGAATCCGAGCGCACAATAGAAAAATTATAAAGGAGCTCAAATACGGTACTTGTTGTTCTCCCCACCCCATGCTCTAAGCATGTCACATCCATGACACGATAACACCTCTAATAACTGCCAAGTCTACTAGCATGCAAAGTTTCTAACAGCAGTTATTCCTAACGCACGGCCCATACGTACAAAAGGCCAGACCTGTCACGCAGTCCGTGATCTACATGAGACTCACACTCGTGTAACAACTGTGTCACGGCCAATGAACCTAATGATGCTACATGATAATGGGGTAGTCTCATGAACAAGGTCAATGCAATACATAAATAAAAATACATCGCGACGACACCGTCGCGCGTATTTTATATTACAGTTAAATATATGAGCTAAAGACAGAAAATAAAGATGCATGCAACATATGGAATATGAATAACAGTACAATGGCAAGGTATACTTGCCTGGCAAGGAAGCTGCAATGTACCAATAATCTGCTCCAGAAATCGTGCAGAACAAATCCAATATCCTATGTACACATAAATATAATACAATAGAATCATTAGTCTTTACACTAGCACATAAACAACCACATTTACACTGGACTCAGGGGGTATACTAGGGGTAACACTAGCCATCTAACACGGTCAATTACGCGTTGAATTACGCGGGTGTCGCGTCTTCAAGTACTGTACGAAATCAGTCAGTCAACTGACAGGTGTCTATACCAGTACGTTAATGTACGCAAGGCAGACAAATTCATAAGTTCTTAGGGTCAACATGGTTAAGTTAAGTATGGGATAGTCCACGGTGTCCTAGGGTCGTACAGTCTGAATATTTAGTCATAATTATCAATTAGCTTTTACTTACATATATATTCATATAACTATATAATAATATAACCATCAATTTATTTTAATTTATTTAATTCTGGAATTATTACTCTAAAATCCTATTTTAATCTTATTATTCTGATTTTTGTGTTAATTCCTAAATTTTGTCCAAAGAAACTGAATTTTATCAACTCGAGACTCATGGCACGCAAATCGAGGCGATCTGTTGACCGAAAAGTCAACCGACACAAACTCAACTTTCATGCATGATTTCCTGTAGATTTTAGCGTCAAAAATATGCTAGAATTTATGGCTCGTCCGAATTCAAATTCGTTTGGGAATTATGGCATATACAAATTTTGTATTGTGCACCGATGGTTAAATTCTAACCTAGAAGTTCTACAGAATTAAAAGTATATAAATACTTTGAAATAAATTCTGGAAAAAACATATGTCAATGATCTCGACATTAGCTTTCTGAAACTTTAAACGGTTCATGATTCTGATTCATGGTTCTCCCAAAATCGCAAAAATATTAAAACACGCCTATTTTCGGACATACTGTGCTCTACGAATTTTCTAGAATTTAATACTCATAATTTCGTAAAATAAATTATATAATCAGAAAGCTAACCTCAATATCTTTCTAACACAAGAAAGTAGGCCTCATTTGGAGTCCGGAGCTATGCGCAATGGCTTGTGGTAGATGAAGGAACCCTAGATGGCAATTCTCCAAAATCTCTCTCTCTAAAATAATGGGATAATTAGGGTTATAATAATATATATATATATATAGGGATGTACCTGCGGCTGAATGGCTATTTATAGGCTGACACGTGTCAGAATCTAATTGGATGATTTTTGTTATATTATTTGTTTTTGATTTGCCTTTATCAAAATATTATTTAAGTCATTTTAAATTTAAATAACTCCAAATAAATATTAAAAATAATCATAAAAAACTGGAAAAATTACAGAAAATATATTTTGAACCTATAAACCCTAGAAAAATATTTGGGATAATTTTATATTCATAAGTTTACTACTATAATTAGGAGAAGCTCTAAACATTAGTTTTACCCATATAACTAAAATAAATACTAAAATGATTCCAAAAATTCTGAAATAATTCCAGAAAATATATAATAATATTATAAACCCTAGAAAATAACGTGGGTCCATTCTATATTCCTGGGATTGCACAATAAATTCTACAAGTCCTAAAAATTAGTTATTAGCCTAAATAACTCCCAATAAATACTAAAATATTCAGAAAATTCCCAAAAAATTCTAGAAAATATATTTGACTATTTAGAATCTAAAATAAAATTTTGGAATATTTTAAATTAAGTTTGAACATAAAATAAATTCTTCAAAGTCTTAGAAAATTAGTGTTACTAGTTTTTAATTAACTAAAAATTATGAAAAAATTCCAATAATCTAAAATAGCCTAAAAATAATTTTAAATAAATATTTATATAACTAAATATACTAAAAAAATTATTTTCTAATTAACTAAGAGAATGCTCTAAATAACTTCAACATCTATAATAAATATAATAATATACACAAAATACCTATTTTGGGTGAGGGAGTTTACAGCATCGTGCATCCACCATCTTTTGCAACCTTCGAAGCTGCTTCCTGTCTTCTACGGCACTTCTTCAACATCGTGTGGTCCAAGGGCTAAAGTGATCGACTGCAGATCAGACACCTATAGCAATATTTATCTAGATTAAATAAATTGTACTCTCATATCCTCGTATAGGATCAAATTGTACAAGTTTGTTTGTAAACCAAAGAAGACGGGTTTCGTATAAACCCCATCTTGAATACATTTTCATTCTTTCGTTTAATAACACAAACATACGTATTATGGGACTGGGGCGTAACATATCCTCAAGCTCTGCTAACCAATGTAGAGTCACGACCGGATCCTCAGTCCCTTTAAATAGCGTATTGCAGACCTTCTTGAAGTCGGCAAAGTCGAAGGTAGTCACTTCCTTCTTCTTTAGAGTTTGAGGTGTTTCGACTTCAGGCGCAGGTAACTCCACCGGTGCCGCTGCTTTTGTTGTAGGATGATTGGATGCTAAGGTCTAAATGATCTGTTGCAGCACATCTACCTGCTTCTGTTGGACTGTAAATTGGGCTTCTAGATTGCCATCGAACTTGCTCTGTCGTTTTTCAGCTCGCTTCTCATCTCGCTCAAAATGAGCCTCCTCTCTCCGTTGGCTAGCCTCAAGCATACATATCATTCGCTCAATCGGGTCGACAGGGGACATGGCTTGCTGGCTTCTGGAACTTGCCGAGGTACCGGAACGACTTTTTTTGGCTTATACCTCTCTTTGTGCTAGCGCTGATGCTTGCGCTTGATTCATTTCTTCAAAAGAAGGTAACTTATATCAGGCTCATAGCGTATTAAGGACTCATTGTATGGAACGTATCTCATTTTGGTTAAACGAGTTCAAAAGTTCGCATAGGGAATAAATCGTTAAAGGAACTTTTCCGACACGAGGGTCAAAGGAACTTGAAGCTGTGCTCTGATACCAATATGTCACGCCCCAATTCCGTAGAATCAATAGTCGTCCCCCGGGCGTGACGTCGTGCGTGCCTAGGTTGCGCAACGCACAAGGCTAAGGTTTTTTTTTTGCATAACGAGCACATATTCAGAGTACGCAGATAATTAAAATAAAACGTTAAAACATGAAAAAGTTCTCTTTATTGATAATGAATATCTTTTACAAATTCTTGAATGAGTCGGATAATTGCCGCACGAGCTTACAAAAGTGAACTCAAAATAAGATAGTCGTCATGTACATTACATCCTTTTACTAAAACTTCAAAATGTTAAAGAGCTTCTAGCGAAGCTATCGCGTTCCCACAGAGCTGCATAAGTTTGTGCACGAGATCCTGGAAACTTCAAAATGCTGCTTCTGAGGCACGATCAGGATGTGTCGTTAGCTGGACTGGATTGAAGTCGCTTTAGGTTCTTGCAGGATCTCCTTGGTACGGGGAACCTGTTGCAACGAGGGTCAGTACATCGAAATGCACTAGTGAAGGTGAGGTAACCCAACTATACCAAATCATACGTTGTTTATATGAAACATGCAAGTTATTTTGTGGTCTTTCTATCTTGTCTTAGTTCATTTTACAAGCAAGCATTAGATATAAAAATTTACTGAAATAAATATGCCACCATTCGATGACCTTTACCTGCCCGTCTGAACCACCTACACAAATACTTACCATGACCTTCCCTGCCACGAAGACATAGTTAGCTTGCATAATTTAAATATACATGGGGGTCACTGGCACTAAGCCATAGTGGACGAATTAGTCTTGGGCGAGAATGAAATGCAACAAAAGAACACGAGGTGCCGCAAATCTTCTCGCACGAACATGAGACTATCACTAAGTTCCGTCCAGATCGGAACGATGCCAGTGCCCTAGCAACCCTCCGCAGAAACCATAAATTCTTGTGCACAAGTTGTCTGTGACCATGCGACATTCAAATCAAATTATCATAGGGTACAGTTTGAGGCAATATGTGCACGAAACAAGTTACATGGCATGATTCATTTTGCATAGTCTCCCTGAACTGTTTATTGCTTAGTGAGATGTGTTATATACATTGCATAATTACAGAAGAAGTATACATTCTAACTTGAATTGGAAACACTATGGAAGACCATCCAAGTAAACTAGCATACAACAAGGTAACAATTTCTAAGTTGGTTGACAAGCACAAACAATCCAAGTCTATTCCTTTTTATCTTGACATCTTTTTAGTTATTTTGGTATCGTTTGATCGGAACAATCAAGAATACAAGATTTTAGGTGTGAAGACTTGGAAGAAGGGTCACCTGAATCGAATTATAGCTACTCACAAGTTGGTTGGAGAAAGAAAAGGAAAGAGGTGCTTCAAGACTCCGTTCGTACGACGTCTACTGCACGATCACCTGCATTGCCACGAACAGCTGATCAATACCTCTTCTACTCTTTCCAAGCTCGGAATGAAATGCAATTCAATGAACAAAAGAAATAAAATCTATCGAAACCACTCAAGAAAATGCAAATCCAAAACTAACTCAAAAGCACGAAAGCAACAAGGCGACAGCGAAAACTAGGCAAGAAAACTTGTAGCAGAGAGGTCCCTCTTGACTCTGCCGCTAAGTCCATCCTTGGGGCACGGTCCACTGAATATGGGAATCGATTCCGAAGAAGCAAATCCATAACGAGGATAAGATCTTGATTCAATCTATCCCGATCAAACGATACCGATTAGTATTTCTTAGCCGCGCTCCCCGGATAGGGGGAACGGGGCACCACAAATACCGCTCCAACGTCCGCTCATATCCCGTAAACCTCGGGGTAACTCTTCTCTATTACACCTGGGAACATAATCTGGATCCAGGTCCTCAGGGGACATAGCAAGGTACAATAAATACTCAAGACAAATAAAATACAATAAGTAAAAACAGATCATTAGGACAAGTTATGTAACCAGCTAAGTGAAATACAAATAAGAGCATCACTAATACTCAGGCTGAGACCACTAAAAGCTCTGTGTCGGGGAGCCCATAGCAGCAAATAGTATCTCGTAGGGCCAGTAAATGTGCCAAGCTCTGATACAAAGACTAAAGCACCTCCAGTAACATAATATATATAAACATAATCAGCATGTAGCATGTGTGTGTTTTCCCACCCATTGTAACCTCATGTCTCATGTCCACAATGTCTCATGTCCGTAACACGCAAGATCATGACCTCTAGCTAGTACAACAAGTCATAATGATATCTCTATATATGCAAGTCTCATATCACGAATCCTGTAAGCCTATACAGAATTACCATGAATAACTCAAGAAAAGATTCTGTCACATGAAATAGTGTCAAGTGTCCTACAGTCTGACGTACTTGGTATAGCAAGCACAAAAAATTGGATCGTGGAATTAACTCTCTAAGTGACGTTACAAAACTTCGTGTACGGCGTTGGCACCCGAATCTTGTTCGGACGCTAAGCAATGTATAGCGGTCCTAGGTTGAACAAGTACATCACAAGAATATATATATATATATATATATATATATATATATATATATATATATATATATATATATATGGAAGAAACATAAGCAGATAATATAACAGAATTTACTGCAAGTTTGACAATGTACACTTGTCTGGGTGCTGAACTCTGTCAACTACTCCTGGAAAAGTAAAATCTGCAAGTTCGCCTCCAGATGCTATAACAAACATCACAAATATTTTCAGAATACATGAAATAGCTAGAATTAACTACCCATTAGTCCATTTGGACACAGGGGCATAATTGACAGTTTTGGGTCAAATCGGGGTCCACATGTGGCCCACTTCACACCGAAAATGTGTCAAAGTCAAAGTACTCCAAATTTATTAAACTTTGTCTACGAGTTCGTAACGATGATACGAACCCAACAGAACATCCAGAACTGGATTCCGATGAGCTGATTACGAAATCGCTCGTCATGTAAAACCGTGGGACCCACGAAATGATATTTCGTCAACGTTCTCAGATTCGAACCAACTTGGGTCACAAGACCATCGTAATGCTGTGAATCCAATGTCACAAGTTCCGTTACGAACCGGCGAGTACACACGAAGTTATGGCGAGGTGTCGAAATAGGCCGATACGGTATTTTTTGGCGGATATGCGTTAATTTCGGCGTGCACACACGTCCGAATCAAGTTCTGCGAAAATATACATGTTCGCATTTATGTTATGCACCATTCGGTGAAATCCGCATGCAACGACGTTACCTCATTTGGCGGGACGCACATCGTATCGAGAATTTTGGATTTTTCGAAATAAGTTTTTTGATATTTTTTTATACTAAATTAATCACAAGAAAACACCTAAATAAATAAAGGATTTAAAGGATTTAAAACTTGGTTAGGTTGTTTTCACACAGAAAAAGAATCACTCGATTCGTCATCACGGTTTGGGAGTTATTGATCTCGAAACATGGGCATTTGGGCTGTTTTGAAACTGTCGCGAAGTCAGTTTTTCGTCCGACTTTTTGGTCGACTTTCTCCGATTATAAATTACTTTAAATCAAAACTCTTGAAGGAGTTTGAGTTCCTTCATATTATGAATGTATACGGATAAGAAACTCATGAAACGATCGAGCGAGGAGGTCGTGCTCATACCTCGAAGTGTGCATCACGAAAAGATATTGCTGCTGCTGCTGCCCGTGCTCGCGATGGCTCCGGTGGTCGTGGTGGCTCCGTTGAGGTCATGGTGGATTCGTTGAGGTGGAGAAAGGGATGACCGAGTGGGGGAGGAAAGAGAGAGATGGAGGTTCGGTTGGGTTGGAGTTGGCTGAATCGGGGTTACACCTCCTTAGGAGTATAATAGTTATAGGTAGTAATGAATTGGAGGGGAGATGAAAGGTTGGGGTTTTAAAAAAAAAAACCAGGGGTCATATGTAACTCCCCCTAGAACCCAAACCCTCTTCCTTGGCTGCGGTCCCCCCCCTCTCTCCATGTGAGTGTGCACATGGTACAAGTTAGTTAAGATGGTCCAAGGGTTATGTTATTAATAGGTTTATGCTGAAATTAAAATAAAAGTAGGTAAAAAGTGGGATTTGGTGTGAGAAAAATGGTGTTTGATGAGTAGGAAGGTGGGGGATGAGTGTGTGGTGTTGTGCATGAGTTAGACATATTGGTTTGAGTGTTCAAGTTGGGGTTTCAGACTCGGTCAGGTGCAATTAATCAAAATGGTCATTTTTGACTAATTTAAATGTACGGTGTTTCTATATTAAATTTTTTTTTAGAGCCTACGGGGATTCAAATAAATGTTACACCAATGACATGTGCATAGTTGGTCGTGTTAGGCTTGGGGTTATAAAAGTCATTGTCAAAATTTGGGTTCATGTTGCTCGTCTTAATTAACCGCAACGAAAAAGTGTCCAAGTGTCATATTTTTGAGTCAAAAAGCGTCGCGGTTGTTGTGCGATCAAAACGAAGTGTAAGTTTGTAAAATTATGTAAGACATACATGCCATGAGCCTAATTTGGCTCAGCTAAGCCTATTATGCAAAGTTGGTTGGTAAGAAAAAGATAGATTGTATTCTTGACATTAAGACTACACTAAAGGGTTTCTAAATTCTAGAAATTATCTTTAATGATTATAATTATAATAATATTACTAAAATAATCCTATCTAAATTTTAGGGATTTACAGATCCGGTCAAGACACTGGGTCGAATCAAACCGATTCAACCAGTTAGTTCAACTTAGTGGTTCAACCATTGGGTAAATCTAAATTGTCCAAATTTAATCTCTTATGTACATTAAATTTTACAAAAATATTCACTTATAAAAGAATTTTGAAAAATATTCACTTAAATCTTATTTACATTCAATTTAATCTCCTTGGCATCAAAAATAAAAAAATAAAAAAATTTAATTCTGACGCTCAAGAGAGTTGGCTCCAAACAAAAAAACAAAATAAAAATAAAAAAGAGTCTGGCGCCAACCAACTTGGTTCCACACCCAATATATATATATATATATATATATATATATATATATATATATATATATATATATATATATATATATATATATATATATATATATATGAGCTTGGCGTCAAGGAGGTTGGTTCCAAACAAAAAAATAAAAAATAAAAAAAAGTCCTGGCGCCAATTTCCTTGGCTCCAAACCAAAAAATGAAAATAAAAAATGAGCCTGGCGTCAAGGGAGTTGGCTCCAAAAAATAAAATCCTGGCGCCAACCCCTTGACTCCAAATCAAAATACATATTGAAGCGAGAAAAATTTCCTAAAAAAAATTTCCTCTTTTCTGCAATTGGAGCCAAGGAGGTTGGCGTCAGTCTCTTTTTTTTTTTTTTTTTTTGAAACCAACTCCCTTGACGTCAGACTTAAATTCGCTAAGGAGGTTGGCATCAGCCCTTTTTTTTTAGAATTTTGTCAAATTTTTTTTTTCTTTACTGCCATTGTACTATATTAAATTTTTTGTTTATGTAGTATGGATATGTAATAAACACAAAACCAAGTACACGTACGAATTTGTCCTAAAATAGGACTATTAGTGAACCAATAATGCTAAGTTTACCACCAAATACTTACAACCTTCTTACAATCCTCTCTACCCTCCTGCTATGTGGACCACATTCGGTCTCATCTCTCCCCCAACGAACGACTGTCATGTGACGTTTTTGTCACATGACGACCAACCGAAAAGCCAGCGAGTCCCTCCTCTCTCTCCTTTTCTAATGAACGGTCACCACGTGACCGTCACATGGTGGTTGTAAAATGGTTGTAAGCATTTGGTTATAGGCATAGCATTGCCCATTAGTGAACTTGGGACTATTCGCATTTATAAAAATCAAATTCCCACCCATCACATAGTACCGCAGCAACAGTTCATGTCGAGCATTGCGCGCGTGCGACACATTGCATGCAAGTACAAACAACACAATGGTCAGTTGTGGCCAAGGATGATCGATTTGCTTCCAATTTAAGTTGCATCCACATGTAAATGCCATTTCTAAACACACAGCAAAACTTGTTCAGTACAGTCCACCAATTTTTTAATTTTTATTTATAAATTTGTCATTGGAATAATTTACTCGTGATTGTCCAATTTTTTTTTAGAACTGTCAATAATTTTGACAGTTCTTACCCAAAATAGAACTGTCAAATTTTTTAACACTCCTTTCAATAGGAAGAACTATCAAAAGTTTTGAAAGTCCGTCTATCTTTAGGACTGTCATATGTTTTGACAGTCCTTCCAGAAATAACTGTCAAAACGTATGACAGTCCAGACTCCTCCTTGTCATGCTCCGATTCCGTGGAATCGATAGTTGTCCCCCGGACGTGACGTCGTGCATGGCTAGGTTGCACATCGCACAAGACTAAGGTATTTTTTGTATAACGAGCACATATTCAGAGTACGCAGATAATTGAACACAAAGTTGAAGCATAGAAAAGTTTTCTTTATTGATAATGAACATCTTTTACAAACTCTTGAACGAGTCAGATAATTGCCGCACGGGCTTACAAAAGTAGACTCAAAATGAGATAGTCGTCATGTACATTACATCCTTTACTAAAGCTTCAAAATGTTAAGACCTCCAGGCGGGACAATCGCTTTTCCTCGGAGCTGCATGAGTTAAGTGTGCTAGCTCCTAGGTCTTCAAAATGCTTCTACTAAGGCACGATATGGGCGTGCCGGTTGGTGGACTTGGATGGGAAGTAGCTTCAGCTTCTCGCAGGATCTCCTTGGTGCGGGGAACCTGTTTCAACGAGGGTCAGTACATCGAAATGCACTGGTGAATGCGAGCTAACCCAACTATACCAATCAACATATTTTTTATATGAAAGCATGCAAGTTATTTGTGGTCTTTCTATCTTGCCTTAGTTTATTTTACAAGCAAGCAGTAGATATGGAAATTAGTGAATTAAACTTGCCACCGTTCGATGACTTTTACCTACCCGTCTGAACCACCTGCACAAAACTTACCATGTCCTTCCCTGCCACGAAGACACAAGTTAGCTTGCACAGGTTTAAATATACGTGGGGATCACTGGCATGATGCCATAATGGACGAGTTATAGTCTTGGGTGAGAGTGGTATGCAACGCTAGGATCTCGAGGCGAAGCATGCCATCCCGCCCGCTCGAGAGACTAACATGAAGTTCCATCCGGATATGATCGATGCCAATACCCCAGCGACCGTCCGCAGGAACCATTGACCTTGTGCACAAGTTATCCGTGATCAAGCGAAGTCTACAAAGTTATCGATTGAGAACAAGCAAGAATGTAAGATTTTAGTTGTGAAGACTTAGAAGAAGGGTCAACTGAATTGAATATAGCCACTCACAAGTTGGTTGGAGAAGGAAAGAAAAGAGGTACTTCAAGAATCCGTTTGTACGACGTCTACTACACGATCACCTGCATTGCCATGAACAGATGATCAATACCTCTTATACTCTTTCCAAGATCGAAATGGAATACAATTCAATGAACAAAAGCAATTAAATCCATCGAAACCGTTCAAGAAAACGCAAATCCAAAAACTAACCCAAAAGCATAAAAGCAACAAGGCGACAGCAAAAACTAGGCAAGAAAACTTGCAACGGAGATGTCCCTCTTAACTCTGCCGCTAAGTCCATCCTCAGGGCACGGTCCATTAAATATGGAAATCGATTCTGAAGAAGCAAATCCATAGCGAGGATAAGATCTTGATTCAATCTATCCCGATCGAACGATACCGATTTGTATTTCTTAGCCGCGCTCTCCGAATAGGGGGAATGGGACACCACATCCTAACCAACTAATAGGTAGTTTCGTCCACAAAACTTAGGAATAGAACCTACCACTATGAAACAATGAAGGAAACCTTTCCCTCATCTCAGACTCAAGCTCCCAAGTCGATTCTTTGACCGAATAATTTCTCCAAAGTACGTGCACGAGAGGAACCGAACGACTTCGAAGTAACTTATCTTTATAATCCAAGATCCGCACAGGATGTTCAACATAAGTCAAGTCTGCCTTTAGGTCAAGTTGATCAAGATCCACCACATGACTTGGGTCGTACACGTACTTCCTACTTGGGTCGTACACGTACTTCCTAAGCTGTGAAACATGGAAGACATCATGCACTTCAGATAGTGACGGTGGCAAGGCAATCTGATATACGATTGGGGCGACTCGCTTTAGTATCTCGAACGGGCCGACGAATCTTGGACTTAGCTTTCCCTTTGCTCCAAATCTGGAAACTCCTCGCATAGGCGAGACTTTGAGGAATACTCGATCGCCTTCTAAGAACTCAATGGGTCGTCGATGCGTGTCTGAGTAGCTTTTCTGGCGACTTTGTGCTGCCATTAGTTGTTCACGGATCAAACGGATCTTCTGGACGGTTTGCTCCACAAGTTCGGGGCCAAGAATTTGCCATTCACCAACTTCATCCCAACAGATCGGGAATCTGCACTTTCGCCCATACAATGCCGCATACAGCGCCATATGAATGTTGGATTTATAGCTATTGTTGTATACAAATTCGGCTAACGGTAGATGCATGTTCCAACTAGTCTTCAAGTCCAAGGAGCAAAGTCGTAGCATGTCTTCGAGGATTTTGTTGACCCACTCTGTCTGGCCGTCTGTCTGAGGATGGTAGGCGAAGCTGAACTTCAACTTCGTCCCCATTGTTGACTGAGGGCTTTCCCAGAAGCGTGATAAGAATCGTCCATCTCGATCGGAGATAATGGATACGGGCACACCGTGGAGTCGAACGATATCATTGAGGTAGATCTGGGCCAGACGGTCGGCACTCCAAGTACTTTTGATAGGCAGAAAGTGAGCTGACTTGGTGAGTCGATCGACGATGACCCAGGCGACATCATTCTCCCGTTGCGTCTTCGGCAAACCAACGAGAAAATCCATTGTTATATGTTCCCATTTCCACTCCGGTATAGCAAGGTTCTACATCACTCCGCCCGACTTCTGGTGCTCGGCCTTTACCCTCTGACAAGCCATGCATTGCGACACGAACAGCGCCACATCTATTTTCATGTCGTGCCACCAAAATGTCGTACGGAGGTCTCGATACATCTTTGTGCTACCCAGATGTGAAGTGTAACTCGTATAGTGGGCTTCGGTGAGTATCTCTTTTCTGAGGTTTGCATCGTTAGGAATGCACAATCTTCCCTTCACTCGCATCATTCCGTCTGGGCTTACCATAAAGTTGGTTGCCTTTTCTGCTAAGATAAGACTTTGCATCTTTCGCAGGAATATGTCATCCTTCTGAGTGGACTTAACTTTCTCTAACAAGTCTGGTTTGAGGCACAGTTGAGCCACTTGTGCCCCCCTTTTATATCTGATTCGGAGTGTAATGCCCATACTTTCGATATCCCGACGCAGCCTGTCATCGATAGCCAAGCTTCCAACAAACACTCGGCTTAGCGCATCAGCTACAACATTACCCTTGTCCAGTGTGTATCTGATCATCAAGTCAAAATCGCTAAGGAGTTCAAGCTAACGTCATCGACGTAGATTTAAATCCTTTTGGGTATAGAGATATTTTAGACTTTTATGATCCGTATAGATCTCGCATGGCACACCATAGAGGTAATGCCTCCACAACTTCAGTGCAAACACCACCGCCGCAAACTCCAAGTCGTGCGTTGGATAATTCTTCTCATGAGGCTTCAACTGCCTCGATGCAAAGGCTGTCACTTTGTCCCTCTGCATAAGGACACATCCCAAACATTTTCCTGAGGCGTCGCTATATATCTTAAAGTCATCGGGTTCATCCGGAAGGGTAAGAATTGGTGCTGAGATAAGTCGCTGCGTTAACTCTATAAATGAAGCTTCACAGTTGTCCGTCCATGCGAACGTTACTCCCTTACAAGTGAGATGAGTCAGAGGCGAGGCAATTCTTGCAAAATCCTTTATAAATCTTCGGTAGTAGCCTGCTAAACCAAGGAAACTCCGAATGTCGCTAGCTGACTTAGGCCTTCTCCAGTTCACGATGGCTTCTATTTTCTTTGGATCAACTGATATGCCCTCTGCAGAAATAATGTGCCCAAGAAAAGATATGTTGTCCAACCAGAACTCGTATTTACTTAGTGTAAACTCCCTCGACCAAAATTTAGGTCTACCTGGCTTAGATAGAGAGACTATAGTTAGTTTGAAGCCATTTAAAATTAGAACATAGTATTTTAGATAATGTACACAATATTCGTATCACTTTGTGCACCTTACCGTTGCTTCGATATTTGGAGCGCTACACTAGCATTTGCTTTCAAACAAATTTCACACACTTTTTTTAGACATGCCAGCCTTCCATTCTGACCCTTATGTAACTCATAAATACTCTCTTTTGTGCTTTATTTTAGTCGCACAATATTCGTTAAAAATGTCCATTTTTAAATCCAAATAAATCTAACTTTGCATCTTTGTCCGTTCCAATCGGAATTTGAGACACAACCTCGACCCGTTTTGTGAAACCCAATTAATGATAATATTCTATTCTGAGTCTTCTATGTCCATGAAACTTGTGTTTCACCTAATTTTAATTCTATGTACTTCCAATTAATTAAAGAATACTACTTACACTAATTTTAATTAAATTGGTGTAAGGACCCAACCTAACCCAAAATTAGACCCAACACCAACCCAAACCCCCATTCACACCCTCAAGGTTCATACTAATCACCACACACCATTTTAACCTACTACATCAAACCAAACATGGTATTTTGCCTCATCTAATCCTAAATTCTATTATTTGTGTAATTTCTCAATTGTTAGGGACCTTTATGCAAAAATGCAATGAGGTGTCCACCTCTCATTGGATCCTAGTCATGAAGAAATCATCCCCCCTCCCTTTTTGACCGGTCCACCCAAGATATTTTCCTCCATTTGGTTGTACTACCTACTTTTTCTCCTTACATCTCCACCCTCCATTCAAACCAAAGACATCTCCACCCTCCATTCCTTCATGTAGAGGCTTCCCTCATCCATAGAAGGAACCCACAGCCGGCCCTAATCCCAAGGTGAGCACCCCCCTCTCTCTCCTATATACACCTACTCTCTCTCTCTCTCCAAAGAAACCCACAACCAACATCATCTTCAAACTGGAAACCCTAAACGAAACCCTAGGCCACTATCAACACTTCTTTCCTCCGGCCATCCCGCCTGAGCATGCCGACCGCCTTCGTCCACCACCTGCCCCTCGACTTCGACCATCTCTACGGTCAACCCGCCGCTACAGCACCGCCTTCTACCCTCAACCACCACGACCACAGCCTCCTCCATTCACCTCATCATCACCACCATCACCATCCCGCACCCTTCTTCCTCGACTCCCTTTCTTCCCCAGCCACCCCAACGCCACCACAGCGACCCCGGCCACCATCATCCCTACCTCACTGTCTCCACCACCATCAGCAACCGTTGCCTCCACCACTCCCATCACCGTCACCAACATTACCATCACCAACACCATCATCACCATCACCCGTACCCCATCAATACAGCCGACCATCACCGGTAAACCGCCACCACCCTAGTTGCCATGCCCCAGCCCCCGAACTGAGGGGCCGTCCGTATAGCCGGACCACCACCTTACCCCCGTAGCCGGATTGAACCGGACGCGAATCACCGCGCCTAGCCGTACCGGACGCGAATCACCGCGCCTGTCCCGCTGGTGCGAGGAAGGGATGGCCCATTGGGATGTATCAGGACATGATGCCGTGCGAGCCTGGGCTTGCGCCAGCACAAGGCTTTATCATTTCAGTTGTTTGTTGGCTATCATCGCATCAATCGTGTAAGCAGCGAAAAGGGACATTGTTGCAATGCAATGCAATGCAATGCATTTAGCCAACTGAGTATTCGGGACAATCGAGGGACTTGGGTTCTCTTATGCAAAGGCATTCGTTCCATACATTATGCTCCCTTATACAATAGCATCTCGGGGCAACAATCGAAACCAGGATTCCGGGTCTTAGGGACTGAGGCACGCCTATCGCTCCCTCGGACGATCCAGTACCTGCAAGCAAGTAAACTGTTGGTGGGTCAGCACTTTTATAAGTACTGGTGAGATAAAATAATTGAACAGAAGCAAGCATTCACTAAAACTAACACTAAGTAATCATGTTATAAAACATTACATTACTAGTGATCTTTCTAGTTTTACCTAGGTTCGTTTTATGCAGTTCTAGCAGAGTCATATTACATTGTTTAGAAACATCTTTGGAAACAAAGTTTTATATGCAATAAGCAAGACAAGCAATCGTTCATGTTTCAGGGTATGTGCAGCGTGTCTCGTGAGACTCGAGGGTCAAATGCATAGCTAGACACACAATGCACATCTTAGGGGCAGTCCATCTATCCAAGCCAACACAATGACTTAGCTATATGCAGGGCGGTCCCCGAGTATCTCAGGATCGGCAGCTGGTTGTACAGCATACCAATGACTCATTCATCTGATGCTAATGGCAGCTGTGACCCATGGTGGCTAGTGACGCATGCAGTTCAGCTCTCCACCAAAAGCCATTGTCCGACCGATGCGAATGCATGGAACACTATCAAATAAACTCTAGTATGCAGACGAGATGAACCATCAGAATAATTATCGTTGTTGTGGGGCAATCCGACTTATCACTTGAATACATTCAGGCACAATATGGTTCTCTCGAAGCATAGACGATAGTGAACATGTTCATGCACTCTAGACAAGCGTTTCAGGATTCTCGTTAAGCAGACATGTTTGTTTCAAAGACAAGCTAGGTGAGTTCGTTCATTAACATGTAAGGCAGGTTCTATCATTCTCTTATGAAAATATTGCAAGAAAAAATTCAGATTATTATTAAGGCGTGCAAGAATCAGAGAACGATGTTCTGTCCACTCACCTTGATACATATGCCGACGCGGAGCGGGGCATTATATACTTACCAACCAACAAAAAGTTTCGTCCTCGAAACTTCAAGGATAAACTTCTCGATATTCCGAGCAGCGATAGTGCCATCCCTCGCCCTACTCAATCGAAACAATCAAGCAATTCAAGTTCAGAAAATATTTGTACTTTGAGAATATCTATGGACTTATTGTATGGAACGCTCTATTGCAATACCATATCGAGAAATATCTCAGAGTCATAGCAACAGATTTAGGCCAAGAGATCGATTCCACTCTGATACCATTCTATCATGTCCCGGCCCCCGAACCAAGGGGCCGCCCGTATAGCCGGACCACCGCCTCGCCCCCGTAGCCGGATTGAACCGGACGTGAATCACCGTACCTCGACGCACCGGACGCGAATCACCGCGCCTGTCCCGCGGGTGCGAGGAAGGGATGGCCCGTTGGGATGTATCGGGACATGATATCGTGCGAGCCTGGGGTTGCGCCCGCACAAGGCTTTATCGTTTCAGTTGTTTGTTGGCTATCATCGCATCAATCGTGTAAGCAGCGGAAAGGGATATTGTTGTAATACAATGCATTTAGCCAACTGAGTATTCGGGACAATCGAGGGACTTGGGTTCTCTTATGCAAAGGCATTCGTTCCATACATTATGCCTCCTTATACGATAGCATCTCATGGCAACAATCGAAACCAGGATTCCGGGTCTTGGGGACTGAGGCACGCCTATCGCTCCTTCGGACGATCCAGTATCTGCAAGCAAGTAAACTGTTGGTGGGTCAGCACTTTTATAAGTACTGGTGAGATAAAACAACTGAACAGAAGCAAGTATTCACTAAAACTAACACTAAGTAATCATGTTGTAAAATATTACATTACTAGTGATCTTTCTAGTTTTACCTAGGTTCGTTTCATGCAGTTCTAGCAGAGTCATATTACATTGTTTAGAAATATCTTTGGAAACAAAGTTTTATATGCAATAAGCAAGACAATCAATCGTTCATGTTTTAGGGTATGTGCAGCGTGTCTCGTGAGACTCGAGGGTCAAATGCATAGCTAGACACACAATGCACATCTTAGGGGCAGTCCATCTATCCAAGCCAACACAATGACTTAGCTATATGCAGGGCGGTCCCCGAGTATCTCAGGATCGGCAGCTGGTTGTACATCATACCAATGACTCATTCATCTGATGCTAATGGCAGCTGTGACCCATGGTGGCTAGTGATGCATGCAGTTCAGCTCTCCACCAAAAGCCAATGTCTGACCGATGTGAATGCATGGAACACTATCAAATAAACTCTAGTATGCAGACAAGACAAACCATCAGAACAATTATCGTTGTTGCGGGACAATCCGACTTATCACTTAAACACATTCAGGCACAATATGGTTCTCTCGAAGCATAGACGATAGTGAACATGTTCATGCACTCTAGACAAGCATTTCAGGATTTTCGTTAAGCAGACATGTTTATTTCAAAGACAAGCTAGGTGAGTTCGTTCATTAACATGCAAGGCAGGTTCTATCATTCTCTTATGAAAATATTGCAAGCAAAAACTCAGATTATTATTAAGGCGTACAAGAATCAGAGAACGGAGTTCTGCCCACTCACCTTGATACATAATGTCGACCCGGAGCGGGACATTACACTAGCCACCATCATCCCACGGCCATCCCCCCACCACCAGCAACTCGCCACTGCCGACCCTGCCGCTGCCGCTCCAAGCTGCTGCCATTGCCGCAGCTACTGCTGATGCTACATGCTGTACTCGCCGGAGCACCACCCTCCCTCACCGGAGGCAGGCCGCCATGAGCCGCAGACATCGCCCCCCCCCGGGGCCACGATCATGACTAGGTACATTTGCCCTTCTTTTTGTCATGTATTGTTGCATCGATGTGTTGTTGAATGAACCGTGTATTGTGAACCCTTGTGAATTGTGTATAGGTGTACATATTTTAGAATAATATTAGTGTTAGTGAATACCTCATAGTAAAATGTGATTATTTAATGTGTTATACTTATGTTGACCTAGGTGTTTAGACAACTGACTTGTGCACATTATCCTGTTAATTAGGACTGGTGTTTTATGGATATGTTATTTGATATTGTAGCATATTTTGGTAGTCAACTGTCTCATTGTGCACAGTATCTGAGGACATGACGTACCCGTACATGAAAACCTAGAGGGTTACCAATATCGAACTCATCCTGAAAATCTTAGTAAGTAGGATACCTAGTACTCCTGTATTAGATGTGCAACTTAGCACCTATCTGAATCCTAGTTGTGACCGTGATTGTAACATGTGAGAATTGATACTTTAGGATTAATTATAAAATGCAGTTGGAACTGGTAGATTAAGTGTACCCCTAACCCCTTGATCCGTGACTAGTCAACCCTAGCCAACGTATTTAATTAGAACGTTTATTTGGTTTAGTATCTGTGTAACTCATGACGTTGCGTAAGTTGTACTTATGTACGTGATTAGCAACGTATAATGTAGTGATTAATATTTATTGTTATTTATTCGTAGGCATCCAAGACGATTCTATCTTGGCTGCTGGTTCCGGATCCTTGTGCACACCAGAGTTTCAGGCAAGTATACCTTGCCATGTTGTACTGTTTAAATTCAGATATTATTTATTTACATGTTTTATTATTTTAATATTATATAACTGTGCGCGTCCGAGAAAGACTCGGGTGCAGTCAACGAAGGAGTTGACATTAGGACTTGTGTCTGACCTAGTGTCTAGTGGACGCACCTAAAGTTGTGGAGTTATCGATATGACTCCCCAGGCCTTGATACGTATCATTGCATGTCATAGAGTGAGTTCATGTAGGGATGCGTGCTTTATGACTTACTGGCCATCGGTGTGAGCAGCACGTGTGACGGTATTTAGCTTAGTTGTATATTTCTTTAGTGACTTGCATTATAGTACGAGATGTCCACGTCATATTCGCGACTTGTACATTGGCATTGGGCGGAGAAGACATTTAGTAGGCGTATGGGACAGATATTTGGCTACCGTAGTTTTAAAGTAAACTATAGGGTCATGATCCTCAGTGTTACCCGGTTATGGGCCATGTGTTACCCGGTTATGGGCTCAGTATTACCCGGTTATGGGCGTATATGCTTGTCGATACATCCGACAGAGGTTACTAGCTGTACGCTATCATGATCGGTGATGTAGTCAGCATATACTCCTGGCATCCAGTTTACAGTTAATGCCAGGTACTTAGCCTCTGGCTCGATGCTACGCTTTATACCTTTTACCTACCCATAAGTACCAAGGTTGTCTTCAAGTATATTTTACTTAGTTGGCTAGTTTACCCTCGAGTTTTTACAGTATTTACTTTATGGCATATACTTTTTGTATCTTGTTACGTCCCTTTGAGGACCTGGTTCCCTTCTAGGTTATTTGTGCAGTTTGCAGGATGCTTGATCTAGTGGAGTGTGGATATTGTTGCAGGTATCTTTACATTTTAGCTATTACAATCATGTACTACTTTCCATTTTTGATTCTGCTTTTATAACCTAGTATTTATAGTCCTATGTTGTTCTTTTGGCCTATTCGAACGGATGTATTATTGGGCTGCAGACTGATGATGTGTATCATTATTTCTTGAGATTTATTTACCATGGATTGAAATTTAGTTTAGTTGTTGCATGTTAGAATTAGATTCTTAACTGGATTACTTGACCGTGGACAGTGTAAGTGCGCTTCGTCGGGTCTATTAAAAAGGAAAGCCCTACGGAGTCGTACCAGTTGGCCATTGCCACGTGTTTGGTCCCATACATTTTAGGACTAGGGCGTGACACTTAGCTTCGCGTACAACTTATTATCTCAAAGAGTTTGAAGCACAATCCGCAGGTGTCCTGCGTGTTCATCCTTATTCTTCGAGTACACTAAGATGTCGTCTATAAAAACTACCACGAACTTGTCGAGGAATGGTCGGAACACACAATTCATCAGGCGGCAGGAGCATTCATCAGTCCAAACGGCATAACAGAAAACTCATAATGGCCATAGCGAGTTCGAAAAGCTGACTTTGGCATGACCTCGGGCTTAATCTTAAATTGGTGGTAGCCCGAGCGAAGATCGATTTTCGAGAACACCGATGCTCCTTGCAACTGATGCAACTGATCAAATAGGTCGTATATCCTGGGCAGGGGATATTGTTTTGGATAGTAACCTTGTTTAGCTCCCGATAGTCTATGCAGAGTCACAACGTTCCATCTTTTTTCTTTATGAAGAGCACAGGCGTACCCCAAAGAGACACGTTCGGACGAATGTACCCACGATCTAGCAGTTCCTGAAGTTGGCACTTTAACTCCTTTAGTTCAGCAGGGGCCATTCTGTACAGAGCCTTGGAAATCGGTTGAGTATTCGGGAATGTATCGATGGTGAACTCGATCTCTCGATCAGGTGGCATGTCGGATAGTTCGCTCGGAAATACATCAGGGAACTCTGCCACAATGGAAGAAGACTCAACGTTTGCGTAATCCAGCTGCGTGTCCCAAACCGACGCTAAGTATTCCTCGCATCCAGAGTGTAGCATCCACCGAGCAGACATCGCAGAAATCACCATGCAGGCCCTGGACGCATTTGTTGCTGGACTACTCGTGTAGCAGAATTTGGCTTCTCCAGGCATACGGAAGACAACTCGTTTCTCTGCACATTCGATAGTTGTAGAGCAAGCGTCGAGCCAATACATCCCCAAAATGATGTCGTAATCCGTCTTGACATACTGAACGGACAGGTATTTTTGTGCCCGACCGGGTGCTAACACTAAGGTCTATATACAATGGTGTCATTTCTATATTGTTTTTCACGACAAAATTTGTGGATATAAAGCTATGCGTTGCACCAGAATCAAATAGCACACGTGCAGGTATGTTATTAAAAAGTAATATACCTGACACAATGGTGTCCGATGCCAGGGCTTCTTTCCGGGTTATAGTGTACACCCGGCCTTGAGCTTGACGACGCTCTTCATGAGGCACGGCTCGGTTGGCTTGGGGTGCCGAGGCAGGATTTGGATGTTGAGGGCGGTGATGAGATGAGTGCGGACAGTCATTTATCAGATGGTTTGGATTATCACATACTAAGCATAATCCGAGCTTCTTGCGACAATTTTCGGCCGTGTGTCCTGGCTTATTACAGAAGGAACATGGTTGCCCTGGGTTTCTTCTCTGATGACCACCATTATTTGGACGCTTTTGAGCGTTGTTTCCTTTCTTGTTGATATGGCGCTTGTGATTGGAAGTATGCACAGTGCCGGCAGCAACTGGAGGATACTGTGGTTCAAGAGAAAGGGCATGGTTGAGAACTTCCCGTATAGTCTGGTACTGGGGAACGACCACGTGCGCATGGATGGCAGGTCGCAGGACGCCTTCAAATCTTCTAGCACGATTCACCGTATCAGATAAATATGAGCTTGCAAATTTGGCGAACCGGTTGAATTCGGCGGAGTATTGTTTTACGGTCATGTTGCCCTGCCAAAGCTGTACGAACTCGTTCTCCTTTTGCCGACGTACGGGAGGGGGTATGAACTCCTCTTCGAACGCGCTACGGAAGGTAGCCCACACGATCGTCTCCTCTTCATCGTCAATTGAAAGAGATCTTCGATGCACGTCCCACCAATCGTGCGTGTTCAAGAGAAGCTATAGTTGGGAACACGCGACACGCTTCTGCTCAGGTACCTCTAGCAGTTTGAAGTGATCCTCAAGTTCTGCCAGCCAATCTAGAGCCACGGTTGGATCTTCAGTCCCCTTAAATGGCATATTGTAGACCTTTTTAAAGTCGGTAAAGTCGAAGGTAGTCACATCCTTCTTCCTTGGAGTTTGTGGCATTTCGACTTCAAGTGCGGGTTGCTCCACCGATGTTGTTGCTGTTGTCGCAGAATGGTTGGAGGCTAAGGTCTGTACGATCTGTTGTAGGGTATCTACCTGCTTTTGTTGGACTGCAAATTGGGCTTCTAGATTGCCTTCTAACTTGCTCTGCCTCTCTTCTGCTCGCTTCTCGGCCCGTTCATAACGGGCCTCATCTCTCTGTTGGCTAGCCTAAAGCATCCGCATTATTTGCTGAATTGGATCAACACGGGACATGGCTCACTGACTTCGAGAACTTTTCGATGTGCCAGAACTACTTTCTTGGGCTTGGGTTTCACCCGGTGCTAGCGATGATGCTTGCACTTGAGTTATTCCTTCAAAAGAAGGTAACTTATGTTAGGATCATAATGTATTATAGACTTATTGTATGAAATGTATCTCATTTTGGCCTAACGAGTTCAAGAGTTCGCATAGGGAATAGATCATTATAGGAATTTTTTCGACACGAGGGTCAAAGTAACTTGAAGCTGTGCTCTGATACCAATATGTCATGCCCCGATTCCGTGGAATCGATATTCGCCCCCCGGGTGTGACGTTGTGCGTGCCTAGGTTGCGCATCGCACAAGGCTAAGTTATTTTTTTGCATAACGAGCACATATTCAGAGTACGCAGATAATTGAACACAAAGTTGAAGCATAGAAAAGTTCTCTTTATTGATATTGAACATCTTTTACAAACTCTTGAACGAGTCAGATAATTGCCGCACGGGCTTACAAAAGTGGATTCAAAATGAGATAGTCGTCCTGTACATTACATCTTTACTAAAGCTTCAAAATGTTAAGACCTCCAGGCGGGACAATCGCTTTTCCTCGGAGCAGCATGAGTTAAGTGTGCTAGCTCCTGGGTCTTCAAAATACTTCTACTAAGGCACGATCTGGGCGTGCCGGTTGGTGGACTAGGATGGGAAGTAGCTTCAGCTCCTCGCAGGATCTCCTTGGTGCGGGGAACATGTTTCAACGAGGGTCACTACATCAAAATACACTGGTGAAGGCGAGCTAATCCAACTATACCAATCAACAAGTTGTTTATATGAAAGCATGTAAGTTATTTGTAGTCTTTCTATCTTGCCCTAGTTTATTTTACAAGCAAGCTGTAGATATGGAAATTACTGAATCAAACTTACCATCGTTCGGTGACTTTTACCTACCCGTCTGAACCACCTGCACAAAACTTATCATGTCCTTCCCTGCCACGAAGACACAAGTTAGCTTGCACATGTTTAAATATACGTGGGGATCACTGGTATGATGCCATAATGGACGAGTTATAGTCTTGGGTGAGAGTGGTATGCAATGCTAGGATCTCGAGGCGAAGCATGCCATCCCGCCCGCTCGAGAGACTAACATAAAGTTTCGTCCGGATCGGATCGGTGCCAGTGCCCCAGCGACCGTCCGCGGGAACCATTGACCTTGTGCATAAGTTGTCCGTGATCAAGGGAAGTCTACTAAGTTATCGATCGAGGCAGTTCAAGGCAGCACAAGCACGAGACAGGTAACGAGGCATGATATATTTTGCATAGTCTCCCTGGTTAGTTTATTGCATGGCAAGGTGAGTTCTATACATAGCACAATTTATAGAAGAAGTATACATTCTAACTAAATTGAAGCATATGAAGAACTTGTTAAATAAACTAGCATGCAATAAGGTAACTGTTCACAAGTTTATTGACAAGCATAAAGTAGTCCAAGTCTATTCATTTTTATCTTGACATCTTTTAATTATTGTGGTATCGTTTGATCAGAACAAGTAAGAATGCAAGATTTTAGTTATGAAGACTTGGATGAATGGTCAACTGAATCGAATATATCCACTCATAAGTTGGTTGGAGAAGGAAAGGAAAGAGGTGCTTCAAGACTCCGTTCGCACGACGTCTACTGCACGATCACCTGCATTGCCACGAACAGCTGATCAATACCTCTTCTACACTTTCCAAGATCGGGATGGAATACAATTCAACGAACGAAAGTAATAAAATCCATCGAAATCATTCAAGAAAACGTAAATCCAAAAACTAACTCAAAAGCACGAAAGCCACAAGGCGACAGCGAAAACTAGGCAAGAAAACTTGCAGCGGAGATGTCCCTCTTGACTCTGCCGCTAAATCCATCCTCGGGGCACGGTCCACTGAATATGGGAATCGATTTTGAAGAAGCAAATCCATAACGAGGATAAGATCTTGATTCAATCTATCACAATCGAACGATACAGATTTGTATTTCTTAGCTGCGCTCCCCGAATAGGGAGAATGGGGCACCACACTCCTCCTCCAGAGAACTCCTCCTCCTCCTCCTCCTTCCTCCGCCTCCCGCCTCCTCCTCCTTCTCCTCCTCCTCCGGCTGGGATTAGGATTAGGGTTAGGATTTGAGTTTGGAGTGGGAGAGAGGGAGGGTGTGGGCAGCCCAAAGCAAATTTTGGATTGTTCTGAATAAAATTTACAAAAAATTGAACTGTTACTGAGTAATAGATTGTCCTGAGCAAATAAAGATGTGCCTATAGGTAGCCCCAGTCCATAGGTGGGTTCCTAATGATCAAATTACATAAATAGAACCTAATTAAAGAGAAAATTCTGAATTGTACCTATTGGAAGATGAATTTTCAATGCACTTCTCCAAATGGACACAAAGAGGACTCAACTTGTGCAATCTCCTCCTCCTTGGAGCTCCTTGGCTACTCCTTGCTTCTATATCTAATAATGGTGAAGAATGAGAGTAATTTGAAGTGATTTGGTAAGAATTTGGTGAAGGGATGAGTGAAATTGGGGAAGAACTCAAAATTGGGATGAAATGTAATGAAATGAGGAGGAGAGAGAATTTCCTACCCCTCTCTATAAGCCGGCCACTAGCCCCCTCTCCAAGTAATTGAACAAAGACAATAATATCCCTATTGAATTGTCATGAAGATGAGTTAATTAGTGAGAAGCTTCTACTCCTAATGAAGGGATTAGTTAAATCACTAATTAATCAAAGGGTGACTAATATTGGGCCTAATTGGGTCTAACTTAAATGTTGGATTCATGGTTCATGACAAGTCTAATTGGGTCCACTAACACAGGTCCGATAATTAATATAGCCTGCTAATAATAATTAATAAATACAATAATTAATATATATAACATGTATAATAATTAAATAATTATGAAATAATTAAAATATTTTTAGTGAAAAATATGGTAGTGACAATAGACAAGGCTTTAAAGCCTTACCACTTAGGATCTTTTAAAGCCTTAATAATTAGGAAGTATAAAGTTCTAAACAGCTAGTACCCTAGAGACTAGAGGCTTAAATTCCATAATAACTATGAGCAATTAAGCTCAAGTGGCTAGTGACTTAAGAGGCCTTTAAACATGAGCAATTAAACTCAAACCACTATTACAATCACAGTCATGCTAGCATTATAGAAAGACGGTCAATGCTTCTAGACAAAATATTATATAGTACTTAGTTGTCATCATTTTCTACAATTCTGTATAAAGAAATTTTGACAGTCCTTGTCGTGTTACAACTCTCAAATTTTATACATTTCTGTACATGATCGATCTAGGAAATTGAGTTGTCCTAATCGGAATTAAATTTGGTTGTCCCTTCTCTTTGACTCCAAAAGAAAATATAAAAGAAAATTGATGGCGAGTGAGATTTGCGATGGCGTCGAAGTCTCAAGTTTTGTCGGTGGCGTGGAGCTCGTATTCCAAGTTCCTCTCCTCGAGCTGGCCTTCCCAGTGAGAACTCAAAATATGGATCCGGTGGATTACTAGTTCAACTGACAGAGAGGAGTTGAGGAGGACCACGGAAGCTCTATTGGCAGAGAGATAGGGACTTAGAGATCTCAGAGGGTTGCGCTAACTAGATGGATTGTCCAAATCCGATGACTTGTCAGACTTATCCTAGGAGCCGGCACTGATCCTGTACGGGCTAAGAATGTAATTTTTTTTATAACAATTCTAGATACACTCAGAGGCAACCGTCAACAAGTACAACAGAAATTGTGGTCATAACTAATATTTTGTGTAGTTATCATAGTAGATACATAATGTTCATAGTCAAATACCAGTTCACACATGTGAACACACCAAACCCTGAACCAAACACCACACCAAACCGTCAAAGCAATTGTTGAGCAAGTTACAGAACAATTCTGGGGTGGCGTGGGGTTGGGTCCAAAAGATTTTGGGACTAGTACTATAAATACATGCACCTTAGCTCTCCCCAAAACACACACTCTCTTTCCTTATCATCATACACTAACTAACTAGTACGTAGCATCCAATGGCAGCAGCAGCAGCAGCAGCACAGATGAGGTTCTCCGTCCGGCGCAGGGAGGCGGTGCTGGTCGCCCCCGGCGGGCCGACGCCGCAGGAGTTGAAGACGGTCTCCGACATCGACGACCAAGAAGGGCTACGGTTCCAAATCCCGGTGATCCAGTTCTACCGCAACAATGAGAGCAATACGTCCGAGCCAGCGAAAGTGATAAAGGAGGCCCTTGCCAAGGCCCTGGTGTTCTACTACCCCTTTGCCGGGCGGCTCAGGGAATGGGGCCCGAACCGGAAGCTCGCGGTCGACTGCACCGGCGAGGGCGTCATCTTCGTCGAGGCCGACGCCGACGTCCGCCTGGACGACTTCGGTGAGGAGCTGCAGCCTCCGTTCCCGTGCCTCGAAGAGCTGCTCTCGGACGTCGAGGGATCGGACGGCGTGCTGCACTGCCCGCTCCTCCTCATCCAGGTCACCCGCCTCCTCTGCGGCGGCTTCATCTTCGCCCTGCGCCTCAACCACACCGTGTCCGACGCGCCGGGACTGGTCCTCTTCATGAACGCCGTAGCGGAAATGGCCCGGGGCACGGCGCCGCTGCCGAGCGTCCTTCCGGTGTGGAGGAGGGAGCTGCTCAGCGCTCGGGACCCCCCGAACCCGACGTGCGTCCATCGCGAGTACGACGTCGTGCCCGACACGGGGGGCACCATCGTCCCCCTCGCCGACATGGTCCACCGCTCCTTCTTCTTCGGCCCCGAAGAGGTCTCCAGGCTCAGGAAGCACGTCCCGCCCCACCTTCGCCGCAACTGCTCGACCTTCGAATTGCTCACCGCGTGCCTATGGAAGAGCCGCACCGTCTCTCTCGACGCCGATCCTGAGGAGGAGGTTCGTGTCATCTGCATCGTGAACGCGCGCAACAAGTTCGACCCGCCGCTCCCGCGCGGCTACTACGGGAACGCGTTCGCGTTCCCCGTGGCCGTGTCGGGGGCCGGGAGGCTGTGCCGCAACCCGCTGGGCTACGCGGTGGAGCTTGTGAAGAAGAGCAAGTCGAGCGTGACGGAGGAGTACGTGAGGTCGGTGGCGGACTTGATGGTGGCCAGGGGGAGGCCTCACTTCACGGTGGTAGGGTCTTTCTTGGTGTCGGACGTGACTCGGGCCGGCTTCGGGGACGTGGACTTCGGATGGGGGAAGCCCGTCTACGGAGGTCCGGCGAAGGGCGGCGTCGGGGCCATTCCGGGCGTGGCTAGCTTCTACATACCGTTCCGCGACGGCATTGTGGTGCCCGTGTGCTTGCCGGGTCCGGCCATGAAGAGGTTTGAGGAAGAGATTCGGAGGTTCATCAAGGAGCCAAGTACTGATCAAGGCGACAATCACACTGCCGGCCCCTTAATGCTATCTGCTCTTTGAGACTACCAATTGCTTATATCTACCTTACTACCTTAGCTTAGCTTAGCTCAGCTTAGCTCAGCTCAAAATAATCGTTACCATCTTTAATGGCTTCAAGCTCCAATCTCTGAAATGCAAATTATTTAGTCAATACAATTTCGCTATATATTATTATTGCCTTGCTTTCAACTTGTTCAATGTAATAATAAGGTTTTGTGTTATCGTTCTAAGGGTTTATTCGAGATTTATGTACAAATTTTATAAAAGTTCTCATGCTACGGACTTTGTTATCACTGCACACATCTTCACGAGAGATCACCATAAGTTAACGATTGAATAGAATTTGGTTGTTGAAGGATAAGAGATCAAAGAGAGAAGATGATTTTTTTAATGATTTTTACCTTGTGTATGTTCGCTGATCAACAGAAGGGAACGAGCCAATATATAATGCTAGCGCAACTATTCAACAGAATAATTAGGATTTATTGGTCCTTAACAGCCCATTTATGAGAGACAATTTATTTTGTTGGGAAATGAAGGACCAGTTAATTCCAAAATTCAAAAAAATATATAAATTAAAACAGTCACAGAAAAAATGAGGAGCAAAAAGTTTCTTGGAATCTTAATCCGAATACGGTAGTAGAAATCGGATAGTCATTCGACACCCATACATGTTACGCGTGTCGAACAGAACCAGATAGGACGGTACCGACGACGAGTGTGTGGCCCTTAGGACAAGTCCACAACAACTCACAAGAAAATATACGAGGAGGAAGGAATAATATATGGACAAATTAAAGACTTATCCGATGTGAGTTTAAACATGTAAACTTGGTTTTCATCACATTTTACATTTATCAATGGAAAATGCTAAGTTTACAACCAAATGCTTACAACCTCTCTCTCTCTCTCCCCCCCTAGCTATATGGGTCCCACCTCTTCCCTTCCTCCTCTACTGGAAGTTGGACACGTGGCAGTTTGTAGAAAGGTTGTAAGCATTTGGTTGTAGGCATAGTCTTGCCCTTTATCAATACTCATTTTAAGTGAAAGATACATTGATATATGTGTCAGTGGAAATACTCATATGAAATACACATTTATCAATGTATTAATATGTATCCTTAGGACACATATTAACATATTACAACTTTTGGATATATATATATATATATATATATAAGGGCCGTCTCAAGCCATTTGGAGGTCCTAGACAAAAGTCCAAATATGATATATTTTTTTAAAATATACCTATATATAATATACTAGTATCCCATATTTTTGAAAATATACCTATATACGAGTATCGTCCTTGCAGGCGCTTGTAGCTGTATGAGAGAGAGAGAGAGAGAGAGAGAGAGCATGGCTTCTACTTTTTTTCTTTCTATTTATATAAAACAGAAAAGATGAAAAGGCGAGGACGATACGGTAATTTCTACAAGTAAGGAAAGAAAGAAGCAGTAAGTAATCTTAATTGATTGTCACATTTTACAAAGCCAGCTGTATCATTTTCCATATTCTTCTTTTTCAAGCCAGATATAGTTTGTCCGGACCTTTCAAAGAAAAAAAAAAGAAAAAAATTTGATGATTACATATATACATATATACTAGTATCCCATATTTTTGGGGCCTCTAAAAAATGGAGCCCTAGACAACTGCTTCCTTTGCCTAAAGAAAGAGCAGGCCCTGATATATATACACGCACGTGCGTTGGACGTATTTTGTAGATTATTATTAAAAAAGACTGAAGGCCAATTATTTTAATTATTATAATAAAGACAGCTTATGAAGATTAAAAATAGTTTTTTTAATTACCTACATGTCGCTGTTAATTTAATAAATAATATTAATTAATAAATATATGTAAAGTTTTATTTGAAAAAAAAAACAATAATCGACGGCAAAGCTAAAGTTTTCTCATTTAGTATTAGATTTAGCAACATATGTTGTGTGGACTAAAGTCCACTTAGATCATGATTTGTTGGTGAGAGAGAGACGAAACCATGCATGCAGGGGCCGGCAGGATATTTACATATAGAGATCGTGCCAAGTGATGAATTAATGATAGAGGCTACTATTGTTTATTTATCACTTCCTACAAGCAAGCAGAAAGTGGGAGAGCACACGTATGTACCTAGATTTGACCTTGCTTCTTCCACTCAACTGGTGCCAAAAATTAGGTAGAAAGCAAGATTCTTGGATATATAGTAGATTGCTTGGGTGTTCTTCCCTAACGAAATCTAGCGCTTAATATTTCTTCTTGTACTTTTAACTAGTTCAAAGTACGTAGCTGAGTATATTTCTTCCATTTACTCAAGACACGCGTCCCCATACCACCTTCTGTTTTCCTCTCCTCCATGATGTGACATTCCATTATTGGAAGAAAAACAAGATCTTGTTATTGTTTGAGGTTACAAAGATGGATCAAACTTGTAACAATCTGTTTGCTCAAATCAAGATTCGTCCTCTATCGACGATATGCTCGTAGGAACCAGCAAGTTCACGTGATGAACTTCTGGAATGCTCCTTAGACACCTCTGTGAACAACTCGAACAGACTCACTGAACAAAGGTGGTGGCACAACTCATATTTTTTTTCTCTCACTTTTCGGTATATATCCAACATGAGGCACGAAGATTACATATATAGAGATAAGGTGAAAACTCTAACCCATAATCCTAACCGTCATCCAATTATGATAAGATAACAATCAATCAAAACAGAAACCCAAATATTTGGATCAATTTGAACTAATTTAATCTATCGTAACCGTCAAAATCTCGCAATCAGCAGAATCTGCGCAATCTGAACAAATGCACACAAGCGTCATTTTGCGTCCGATGCGTACGTACGAAGTGCAAAGTTCGTCATCAAAGTACCACTTTGCGTCCTTCGTCCGAGTCCTTCACTCGAGTCCGAGTCGCCAAGCTCTCATGGGGCTTAGCTAGCTCCTATGAAATTGTTTCCAAAGAGTGCAAAAAATATAAATGTTTCTTTGAGAAATTTAAACTTAGTCCCTCTAGAAATATATCTCACATGACACCCACATGGACTGATGGGAACGGAGTCCATCCCCATGATGAATAAACATGGATTTGATCCATGAAAATCCGTCATCCATGATTGGGTTCGGCCAAGTACTTAACCATTTTTCTGGGTGCAGTTTATGTGACAAGATTCAGTTTTGGGAGGCTATTTCGAAGCTGTTGTAATCATTATCTGGCTCGGTCTTAAATACCAAAGTTGTTAAAAAAAGTTTTCTCTTTCATCCAGACTTTGAACCAGGTCATTTGGAGGTGTATTGAAGAAGTTATGACCATCTGAAGTAGCCTATCTATTCATATTCTGCATGCATTTAGCTTGCATGTAACATTGATGATAGATGAACGAATCTTGGGAGAAGGAACGAATCTTCCCTTTGGACTTCTCCATACAACGAATGCGATGTACCCAAGAGGCATATCCTCCCTATAAATAGAGGGGAGATGGTGAAGGTTGAACACAACAAGTAACAAGAAGAATAATACACAACTTGTAATCCTCACACTTGTAATCCACCTCAAGTGAGTTTGTGAGAGAAAGTGATTCTCAAGTTAAGTTGTACCAACTTGAGAGAATGCCCTTGTAATCTTTCATTTGATTATAGCAAAAACGGTGAAGAATGGGCGGACGGAGGACGTAGGCTCAAATTGAGCTGAACCTCGATAAATCTTGTGTTTGTTCTCTCTCTTAACTTCTCTTCTCTTCCATTTTATTTTATCTCATCACAAAGACGGAAAAGGCCTTGTTTTTCCCAAAAGTGGTATCAAAGCACAGGTTGCTAATCTTCTTATGTTGAGATGGAGACTCTCATTGGTGGCATTCGGATGATCAGCTTGAATGGCCGCAACTGGATGATATGGAAGGCGAAGATGACGGACCTTCTCTATTGCAAGGACCTCTATGCACCAGTTGAAGAAGAATCTTCAAAGTCGGATTCCATGACGGTGGAAGAATGGAAGAAGCTCGACCGGAAGACCATCGTCACCATTCGACAATGGGTGGATGATACCGTATTCCATCATGTGTCGAATAAGACTTCGGCGAACAGCTTGTGGAAGAAACTTGAAGATCTCTACGAGAGGAAGACCGCTGGCAACAAAGCTTTCTTGATTCAGAAGCTTGTTAATCTCAAGTTCAAGGAAGGTGATTCCATAT
The DNA here is from genome assembly GCA_036927795.1 of Iris macrosiphon. Classification (NCBI taxonomy): domain Eukaryota; kingdom Viridiplantae; phylum Streptophyta; class Magnoliopsida; order Asparagales; family Iridaceae; genus Iris; species Iris macrosiphon. Next base: position 191,133,967 of record JAYESA010000010.1, read on the forward strand.
CTGAACATCTGAATGAAATTCAAAGTATTGTTAATCACTTGCAGCTATGAAGATGGTGTTGGACGACGAGCTTCAAGCCCTTCTTCTGCTTAGCTCGTTATCGGATAGTTGGGAGACTCTGGTGGTGTCTCTTAGCAACTCCGCACCTAACGGAGTTGTATCCATGAACCAAGTTACAAGCAGCCTCTTGAATGAAGAAATTCGAAGAAAGTCATCTGGATCCTCCCATTCTCATGCCCTTGTTACCGAGAATAAGGGGAGGAGCAAAAGCTGACAGCCTCAGAACCGAGACAAGTCGAGAGAAAAATTAAAGGCTAGGAAGGACATTAGTTGCTATCACTGCGGGAAGAGTGGACACATAAAACGGGAATGCTGCAAGCTCAAGCGAGAACAAAAAGGAAGGACCAATGAGAAGCAAGAAAAGAATGAAAGTGCAGCAGTTGTCATTGACAATAAAATCATACTTTTCTCGGAATGTAAAGACTGTGCAAATCTCACTTACCAAGACTCAGAATGGGTGATTGATTCTGGTGCCTCCTACCATGCTACTCCCCGGAAGGACTACTTCACTTCGCTTCGTGAAGGCAACCTTGGAATGGCAAAATGGGTAACAAAAACTCTTCTCAAATTCTTGGCATTGGAAATATTTGTGTTACCACTAACCTTGGAACAAAGATGGTTCTAAAAGATGTAAGATTTGTGCCCGATCTTTGTCTCAATATTCTTGCCACCGGCAAGCTTGATGAAGAAGGATACACAAGCAACTTTGGTAAAGGATACTAGAAGCTTACCAAAGGATCACTTGTACTGGCGAAAGGAAAGAAGTGTTACACTCTCTACAAGACTCAGTTCCACTTAGAGAATGATGAACTTGGAACAGTGGAAGGTACCTCTATGAATTTGTGGCACAAGCGGCTTGGCTACATGGACGAAAAAGGACTACAAACTCTCACAAGGCGACAACTACTTCCATCCATGCAAGATACAACACTATCCCACTGTGATCATTGCTTAAGTGGAAAACAATACCGGGTAGATTTTGTTAAAAATTATAACAAAAAAAACCCAGCATATTAGACTTAGTCTATTCGGATGTGTGCGGACCCATAAATATAAAAATCTTTAGTGGTGCCTCATACTTTGTGACCTTCATAGATGATGCATCTAGAAAGGTGTGGGTGTATGTCATAAAAGCCAAAGATCAAGTCTTTGAAGTTTTCAAAGATTTTCATACCAAAGTAGAAAGAGAAACCGGAAAGCTCATGAAGTGTATTCACACGGATAATGGTGGTGAGTATACTTCAAGGATGTTTAAAGATTATTGTTCTAATATGGCATTAGACACCAAAAGACTGTCCCATACACACCACAACATAATGGGGTTGCAGAAAGAATGGACCGCAAAATTGTGGAATTGATAAGAAGTATGCTATCCTTAGCAAAATTATCAAAAATATTTTGGGGAGAGGTAGTGCGAACAGCCTGCTACTTGATAAACTTGTCCCCCTCAGTTTCTTTGGATGGAGATATTCCTGAAAGGGTTTGGAGTGAAAAGGATATTTCATATTCCCACTTGCGTGTATTCGGGTGCAAGGTATTTGTGCATGTACCTAAGGAGAAAAGAACAAAACTTGATGACAAAGCCATTCCATGCATCTTCTTAGGATATGGAAATGATGAATTTGGATATAGGTTTGGGGATCCTATAAACAAAAAAATTGTAAGGAGCAGGGATGTTGTATTTTGTGAAGATAAAACACTTGCTGATTTTGAAAAAGAAGAAGAGCCACAAAATACTCACATTGTACCAGATCCAATCTTCACGCCTATTATTATTCCTTCTCTTATGCCAGAAAATAATAATTTTCAAGATATGCAGGAAGAAGATATTACAGGTTTTTCAGGTTCTGATCAGGGGGAGCATGAACATGCAGAACCGTCGCATATGGATCAGCCACCAACACCTCAGTTGAGATGGTCGGAGAGGGAACGATAACCCTCAACTAGATATCATGCTTCAGAATATACTATGGTGACAGATGCAGGTGAACCAGAAAGTTTTCATGAAGCATAAGTTAATGAAGATCATGCCAAGTGAAAGAATGTTATGCAAGAGGAGATGGATTCCTTGATAAGAACTACACTTATGACCTGGTGGAGATACCAAAGAACAGAAAATCCTTGAAGAACAAATGGGTGTTCAAAATCAAGAATGAAGGAAATGGCCAAGTCAAGTACAAAGCTCGTCTCGTGGTGAAATGTTTCAATCAAAAGCAAGTTATTGACTATAAAAAAATATTTTTTTCTGTTGTGAAGATGTCTTCTGTTCGCATTATCCTTGGTCTTGTTACTTCCCAAGATCTTGAAGTTGAGCAGCTAGATGTGAAGACTGAAGACTGCATTTCTCCATGGTGATTTGGCGAATAAAATCTATATGGAGCAGCCAGAGGGTTTCAAGGTAAAGGACAAGGAACACTTGATTTGAAAATTGAAGAAGAGCTTGTACGGGCTCAAGCAGGCACCGCGGCAGTGGTATAAAAGGTTTGATTCTTTTATGGTTGACCATGGGTACAAAAGAACATCTGTAGATCATTGTGTTTATGTCCAGAAGTTCTCTGATAATGATTTCATTATTTTCTCTCTATATGTTGATAAAATACTTGTTGTTGAAAAAGATATGTATAAGATTGACATGTTAAAGAAAGAGTTAAGCAAGTCCTTTGATATGAAGGACTTAGGAGCAGCACAACATATATTGGGAATGAAGATCTCTCGGGATAGAAGTGCGAGAAAGTTGTAGCTATCACAATAAAGATACATTGAACGTGTTCTGGAGAGGTTCAATATGGTGAACTCTAAGCTAGTCAGCACACCGCTACCAGCTCATTGTAAGCTAAGTGCACAACAAAGCCCTTCAAGTGAGAAGGATAAGGAGGAGATGAAGAGCATTCTATTTGCCTCGGTCGTCGAAAGTTTGATGTACCCAATGGTTTATACAAGACCCGACAAAGCACATGCAGTGGAGTGGTAAGTCATTTTTTTGCCAATCCTGGTAAAGCACATTGAGAAGCAGTAAAGTGGATCCTAAGATATCTTAGAGGAACCTCTAAATAGTCTTTATGTTTTGGAGATGGAAAATCTATCTTGGAACGTTACACTGATTCTTACATGGCAGGTGACTTGGACAAGAAAAAGTCCGCATCAGGATACTTGTTTAACCTTGCAGGGGGAGCCGTATCATGGCAATCAAAGCTGCAAAAGTGTATCGCTCTATCCACCACATAAGCTGAATATATTGCTGCTACAGAAGCCAGCAAAGAGCTCTTATGGATGAAGAATTTTCTAAAGGAGTTATCTCTCAAGCAAGAAAAGTATACTCAATATTATGACAGTCAGAGCGCCATTGACTTGAGTAAAAATGCTACCTACCACTCAAGGACAAAGCACATTGATGTACGTCATCACTGGATTTGAGATGCTTTAGAGAATCTCTTGATGCATATTAAGAAGATTGATACAAGACAAAATCCGTCTGACATGATGACGAAGCCTCTACCAAAAGAGAAGCACAACTTCGGCCATAGGAAGGTAGGTATGACTACTGTTTGAGAACTTTCTCTTCATGAGGATGGAGGGGGAGATTAATGGGAACGGGCTCCATCCCCATGATGAATAAACATGGGAATGGGCACTGGGACCGCTTCGACCCGGGTAGAACAATTTGCTAGTGTAGTCCTAGGATTGGATGGGTTCGTACGTCTGCCAAGGGCTAGCTACCCGAGGCAGAATGGCAGCCGACCCATCTCTGGTCCGACCAAGTGATTGCTATGTATATTTAAACTGTGTAGACTAACTATGTCTTCGTGGCAGGGAAGATCATGGTAAGTTTTGTACATGTGGTTCAGACGGTTCAGACAAAGTCACCGAGCGGTGGCACATTTTATTATGTTATTTTATTCTATCATATATAAAGAATTGAACTAAGGCAAGATATAAATATCACATAAGAAAAATGTTGCATGCTCATATGAATTCGTTATCGATTTTGGTAAGTTGGGTTAGCTCGCCCTCATCGGTACTTTTTGAAGTACTGACCCTCGTTGTAGTAGGTTCCCCGAACCGAGGCAACGCCGCGAGGAGCTGATTTCCCAACCCTTCCTGGATCAAGACGCATTCGTGTTGTGACTTTTGGGAGCTCAAGTACATAATCAAGAAAGGAGCTCGCACTTCCTTTTGAAGCTCATAGGCGATGATGTAAACACTCGGATTTTTTCAGAAATTAAAATATTTTTTTATGGATTTTTCTGCTATTTTTAAAAAAAATAAAATAAATATTTACGGGAATTAAATTAATTTTATGATTTTATTAAATATGAAAATAATATGAAAATAATATTTTTGGGTGTAAAATAAAATCTTAGACATAGTGTGATTTTTCTGAAATTTATTGGACCTAGAGCTATTTTCAAAGACCCAAAAACTTAGTTTTAAATTAAACCCAAAATAAATCGGTTTAATCCTAAACCGAACCCATTATTTGAACCCAACCCAAATCCTATTGGATCGGATCGGATCTGAACCCGACCCGACCCCCTACCCGAACACGACCCGTTAATTCTTAAATGCTACAATAACCCTAAACCCTTCGATCCCCAACCGCCCCGTTCGACGCTCCGGCTCCCCCTCCGCCGTCGACCGTTACGTCGCCGTCGTTGCCTCATCAACTTCCCGCCGCTCCGCCTTCTCGCCCGCACGACTCCCCCACTGGCCGGCCGCCCTTCTCCCTCCCCGCAACGGCCGACCGACCACCTCCCTCTCCTCCTATTGAAACCCCGGCCGACCCCTCTCCGCCATCACAACCACCACCGATCACCACCATCTTCGGCCACCTCCGTCGTCCCTCCACTAGCACAGCCCCGACGACGTCTCCCTCCGACCTCGACAGCCCCATCAAACCCGAGCCCCTCCGGCGAATTCCGCCGCTGCCAGCCGCAGACACAGCTCCGCCACCGCCGTGCCTCGCCGCATCGTCCTGTCGAAAACATCAGCTAGGTAACCGCCTTCCCACGTATGTAATTCCCTGTACGTTAAGTCATTTTCCATTCTGTCGAATCATACGCGTAGACCTCGTGACCCTCTCGAACCCGTACAAATAGTTTGGGGTATCGCGTCCTGTGTCGGTCGCAAACTGCGACGCAAAATAAGAAAAATATATCCCTATTTCTGAAAATTCAGAATTTGTCCCGAACTCTCAAGTTCACGACCATTTTACGCGCAACCTGTTAGTTAATTCTAAAAACCACTTGAACAGTAATTTAGACTGTATAACCTAGTTTTAAAACCCTTTATTAGTTCAATTTATCGTGTTGTAATTTGTAATTAATTCGAGGGTAAAAATGACCAAAATATTGGTTATTTAAAAACTCTGATTTTTCTCGGAACTGGGTGCGCCCCGCTAAACGAGGCGACTTGGTCGTGTGCAAAATTTACCGAAAGGTGCGCACTGTCAATACGGACGTGTGGGATTTTGCGGAAGTTGATTTGGATGTGCGTGCACACCGGAATCAACGCGTATCCGTCGACAACATCTGTATCGGTCATGTTCTAAAATTTGTTGTAACTTCGTGTATGCTCGTCGTTTTAAAACAAAACTTGCGCCATCGGACTCGTAGCGATACGCTGGTCCTGTAACCCAAGTTTGGTTCGATTCTGAGAACGTTGACAAAATTCCGTATCGTGGCCCTACGGCTCTACTTGACGGACGATTTTGTGATCGGCTCATCGAAATCCAGTTCTGAACATTCCATTGGGTTCGTATCGTCGTTCTGGACTTGTAGACACTAAGTTTGACGAATTTGGAGAACATTGTCTCTGGCACATTTTTTGGTGCGAAGTGGGCCACATGTGGACCCCGCTTTGACCAAAAACTGTTATTTTTTGCCCCTGTGTCCAAATTGGACTTATGGACAGGCAATTCTAACTATTTGATATCTTCTGAACATGATGGTAACGTTTATTTCAGTAACCGGAAGAATACTTGAAGATTTCGCTGTTTTAGAAGCAACTGTTGGTATTCAAACCCCAGGCAAGTGTACATTTCCATACTTGCAGCATTTGTTTATACTATTCTCTTGATTTATTACTGTAATATCTCTGTTCAACCTAGGACCGTGTAACATTGCTTAGTGTCTGAATAATATTCGGGTGCCAACGCCGTACGCGGAGTTGTGTAACGTTACCTAGAGATGGATATCGAGACACTATATATTTTCGTGCTTGCATTATCAAGTACGTAATACCACAGGACACCTGACACTATTCATGAGATAGAATCTTTCTGAGATATTCATGGTGATTCTGTATAGGCTACAGGATTTGTGACATAGATTTTATATTCATAGCTATCATATGACTTGCTGCATTATATATGATCTTGCGTGACATGGACATGAGACGTCATGAACATGAGACGTGTGATTACATTGGATGGGAAGAGACACACAGGCTACAGGCTGATTTTATATATATTTTTATTATTGTGAGGCCGTAGACTCTACATCAGAGCTAGGCAAATTACGTGATATTACTGCTACCCGGCTCCCCGACACAGAGCTTGTAGTGGTCTCAGCCTGATTACTAGTGATGCTCTCACTTGCATTTCACATAGCTGCTTACATAGTTTATCCTATTGATTCATTTATTATTGTACTGCATTTATTTTGGCTTGAGTTATTCTTGTACCTTGATATGTCCCCTGAGGACCTGGATCCAGATTATGTCCCAGGTATAGCAGAGGAGTTTTATCCCGAGGTATACGGGGCAGGAGCAGAAGCAGGAGCAGGAGCAGACACTGGAGCTGAACCGATTCCCGAGGACGAGGTAATGCCCGAGAATTTCTCCTGAGTATCTGCTTAATCTATACTCAGTATTTGCTATTGTTAGACTCTTTTATTTCTGGTCTGTTGAACCATTGTATCAGACTTATTATCGGGTTGTTCCCCGATATACTTTATTGAGACTTGATGTTGGTTATATTTCTTTATGCTGATATTGATCATATTTATCTTCTATGGATGAGAATAGATTGAGACATGTTTAGTAGAACTTTATTGTTGTTTTATAGCTTAAGTACACCTTAATGGGTCCATTAAATTGGGTTTGCCCATTAAAGTGTGCTGCTGGCCATCACCACATGTCTAGTCCCTCGGTATTTTGGGACTGGGGCGTGACAGATGGTGCTGACTCGCACCCAATGTGTTTTGTGCTTTTGAAATACTAGTAAAGGATGTAATATATGGATCGGCTATCTCATTTTTCGTCCAAGTTGTAAGTTCGTGCGGCAACTTTACTACTTTTGGGTCAAGAGTCTATAAACAGATGTCCATTATCAATAAAGAGAACTTTTCTATATCTCAAAGTGTGATATCTTATTTTCGTACTCTGTTGTATTGTTCTAAAGTATATCGTTATGCCTAGGCCTTATGCATGCGTGCCTTATGCGTGCACGACATCACGCCTAGGGGGACGATTATCGATTTAGCGAAAATTAGGACGTGGCATTTTGGTATCAGAGCATGGCTTTAGATCCTTTGACCTTCGTGTCAGAAGAGTTTTTCTTGAAACGATCCTGTCCCTCCCAGTTGAACTCTTGAATTCGCTTGGCCAAAATGAGATGCGTTCCATACAGTGAGTCCATAATATATTTTGTGACCAATGCATGTTACTTTTCTTTGAAGGGACGGCCTCAGAGCCGGGTGCACAAGCGCAGATGGTGGCGCAAGTACAAGGGAGCAGTTCCGGCACGTCAGGCAGCTCGGGAAGTCCAGCTGCCGTACCATCTGCTGATCCGTTCGAACGGATGATGCGTTTGTTGGAAACCCAACAGAGACAAGCCAAACTACGAGAGAACCAATTCGAGTCTCGGATTAAGGCTAAATTTCTGGCACAGCGGACTCAGGCCGAAGCACAGCAGATGCAAATGGATACCTTGCAAACGATTATGACGACGCTCGTCGCCAGCAACCATTCTGCATCATTGGCCGTCGCGGCAGTGCCAGTTGTAGCAGATACCGTGGGACCTCAGGACTCCCTGTAACCTCCGCCCTCAGACGAAAAGGGCCCCATCTTGTAGATATCTGAGTTCAAAAAGATGTGTCATGCTACCTTTAAAGGGACTGAGGACCCCTCCGTGGCGTTGGATTGGCTGGTTGAGTTAGAAGACCACTTCGAAGTGCTTTGCATGGACGAAACAAAGAGAGTCGCTTGCGCTCATCTTCAGCTCCGTTTAAACGCATATGATTAGTGAGATGTGCACAAACAGGCTTTAATGAGTGAAGGTCGCATGTCACGACCCGCACCCGAAAAATTGGGCATGAGTCGTGGGTACGTCCAGCCTACGCCGCAGCATCGGCGGTAGAACGCTGTCTAGGTCTACTATCTAGGTAGCAATCACACACAACAATATAAGTACCTGTCAAGATCTCAACTCCAAATGGAGGAGCAATATGATAAAGATAACACAATACTCAATCACGATCTAAGCACGATAAAACAACACAAAAGTCTAACAACTACAAAGTCTAAACAACTGCTACTAAAACAACAACAATAATAATAATACAACAACATCCTGAATCATATACAATATAAGGTCTCAACCAAAAGTTGGGGGCAAATCCGGTACCAAAAGCTAATAAATATACTGAGGTCCTAGTGATCCCGACTACCAACCCGAAAATCACTCCTGAACTAGGGGATCCCTGTCTGCCCCATCGACAGGCTGAGGTCCATAAAACGTCGGACACCAATCTTCCAGATCCTCTGAAAAATATATCCAGTCATGATTGGAGCAAGTACACCTCTAACAGCAGTTCCAGTTAAATGATAAAAACTATG